>JANKOD010027197.1:0-17007 GCA_026284645.1 Erythroxylum acuminatum | reverse complement strand
ACTCATAGTGCGCAGAAGTATATAGGCCACGTAGGAACCTGAGGAATCTTGAGATTCCAGATTTACATCCTCTAGGCTCTTGAGGTGGGGTCGTAGAAGCTTAGAATTAGTCTAACTAAATCATGATAGCTAATGTAATAAAAAAAAACTATTATGGAGACTTTTGAGCAAGTCATCAACACGTAATTGAGGTTCAATCCTGAGCTTGACCGGAGGCGTCAAATGTAGAAAATTTTTTATGACTTCACTTTCATGATGTTTGTAATATAGCATGAGATATCGATAAAATTACAAGAACACCCCCTACGCTACATTTTCTAATTCTGCCGGTAGAAAAGGAATAAAAGAGAACTAAAAATGCGGGTGACGTGGACAGGTGGGGGTTAGGAAGGAGCATCCGTGGTCTTTGGGTCGGGGACTTGACCACCCGAAGTTTCCGTTACAAGCATGCATTTGCTTGTTACTTGGTAGCCAAACCCACCCATTGCAGGCTAATTCTAACCCAAATCAGATAAATTTATAAAAGACAAGAGTTATTTTATATTCTCATCTTTAAACTTGCCACTTTCTCTTTTCTTTCTAACCAAGGTACGTTCTCGATTCTGTTTTGGATTGTCAAGTGTGAGGTTCTTTTCATATTTATTTGAGTGTTTCCATCATTGCGAGTACTGCTTGCAGGGAATGGCGGTTGTTTGGCTGATCATAAGGACCGAGATATGATTTTCTGATCTGGTGGATCCGAGGATGACGGCGAACAAGAACACCGATTCTTCTCAGGTACGTACATTTCGCTTTGCATTGCGATTTTCTTGTCAATGTGTAGTGATCACGTCTAGATTTGTGTATGATATTGATATTCATGTTGTTTGCTTGTTCTTTGTAGGGAGATGGTGGCGGCGGTCCTACACCTCCGTCACCGTCGTGGCAGGCCGATCAGCCGCACTCTCGTAATAACAATACAGTAACTAATTTCTCTCTTTTTCTTTCACTATTCATCTCTTCTGTTTTTATTCTCTTTTTTCTTGATGCATTGTAACCGCCGAAAGTCAGAGTCACCAACCATTGATCGAGTCATTTCAGAATAATCTTCCGCTATCTTTTAAACTTTAGCAAATTTGTACAGAATGTGCTAGTTCTTGTGGCGACATAAACACAAGTGAAATGAAATAGTACGAGATTATCTGTTATTTTTGTCGTAATTACAGGACAGAAGCGAAATCTATAGTTATTGGAGGCTATTGATGTGTAGAACCGCTATATCATCTGCTTTTATTAAGTTTGACTATGATTTTAAAGGTTAATTGCTTCACGTGGTTTCTGTTTGCTGCTTATATCAATTGGTAGTTTCTGTTGTTAAGTTTCTTGTCATTTGTTGCCTGATGGACTATAATCCGTCTCGCAGGTTTTGAAAAGTGGACCTCTTTTCTTATCATCCAAAGGTGTGTTTTCAGTATTATGGTTTTTTTTTTCTTATAGTGAACGATTTGTTGCAAGAAAATGAATGCACAAGCCTTGAATGCCCTTGCGTCGGAGTTTTTATGATAAAGCCATTGTTAAGTCACTTTTTAGAATCAGTAGTTAGTTGGTATAAAGTAATTCCTTGATTTTTTTTTAATGTAGGGATTGGATGGACATCATGGAAAAAGAGGTGGTTTATTTTGACACGAACTTCACTTGTTTTCTTCAGAGGCGACCCGGTATGTAACATAAAGTATTTATGCAGCGGATGATCAACTTTTCTTATGTGATTAATATATTAATCTTTAAAGAGTGCTATTCTTTGTGAATCATTGAGGTTTTACTAGCTGTTGTTGATTAATTTTCTCAGAATGTTGCTCCTCAAAAGGGGAGTGAAGTAAATTTAACTCTTGGTGGCATTGACCTCAACAATTCAGGCAGGTTGGCCTTCTTTTTCAGATTCGACATTTATAATTTCTAACTCTATTTTCATGGTTGACGCTGTCTTGGAGTTTGCACTACTTTACTAACTTTACAATGTCTTTGAATAATCCCTAGTGTTGTCGTCAAAGCAGATAAAAAACTCTTGACTGTTCTCTTTCCTGATGGCCGTGATGGAAGAGCTTTCACTCTTAAGGTGTTTCTTTGTTTCTTCCCTCCAATATGTTCCTTCTGATATTGTGCTTGGCATCATAGTTGCTTACTCTCTGTAGACTGTTCTAAAGTTGCAAAAGGAATGGACCAAAAGATAATTCATTTGGCTTGACCTTGATTCAGGTCAAGTTAATGCATCACTTGACACAAGACTTGAACTTGACTCAGTTACATCCTTACAAGCTAGATTTTGTGTAGTTATCTTGCTTGAATTTGCTTTATGAAGTGATCATCTTCCCACCTTTTTTATTTCTTTGAAAGGATGTGCGAAAATTACTACAACAAAACAAAAGAAATTAGGGGTTGAGACAGTCTGAAGATGAGCTTTTACATTCTGATTTCATTTCTTCGTGTCTGAGCTCCTAAGTTCCAGGCTTTGCTCATTGAATTAACAAAATTAGATATTGTGATTTGAGTGTGTTTCATCGTGATCCAAGTAAGGAGGCTTGTTTAGATATTTGAGAAAGTTGCGTTTTCCAAATGGGAAAAGTCTAGGGAGAAACAAACTGAAAAATGCTATGTTAAAAACCCATGCGTAAAATTTACTAAGTTTTTTCTTGATGTTGGATTACTGTCTCAGTCTAATGCGATACTGTTGTTGACAGGCTGAAACTATGGAAGATTTGTATGAGTGGAAAACTGCACTTGAGAATGCTCTCGCACAGGCACCAAATACTGCAATTGTCATGGGGCAAAATGGTATCTTAAAAAATGAGCAGATTGATGGGACTGATGGTTCAACTGAAAAGCGTATGTTTATATCTACTTTTTTCTTTGACAGCCATGTTTGAAAGTATGTGATGGAGTATTCATATGCAAGTTTCTGTATAACCTCAGGGAAAAAACACTAATTTCTTTTGTGGTCATTTAGATACTACGAGTAATCAGCGGCGAAGATGCCTAGGAGACTATTGATGAAATCTGTATAAGCAACTCTAATTTTTGCATGAAAGCAACAAATGGTTTTCTTGTTAGTTTTCTGGGTCCTGTATTTTCAATTCCTTTTTTCTGACTTTCCTCAGATCATAACATGAAAATTGTTTTCTTCTTGGTCTACATTATCAATTATGGCAATCTCTGTAAGTTGTCTTTTGCTGTAGTTTCTGCGGCATGAGATCTTACATGAAACTTTATTAAGATTCTGGACTTGGAAAATTGAATTCAATTTTAACTTCAGTGAGATGATGACATGTTGGCCTTTCCACTCCCTGCCCCCTTTTGTAGCAAAGGAGAAGCCACCTCCAAAGTCGTTGATTATTGGCAGACCAGTCCTACTTGCCCTAGAGGATGTTGATGGGTCTCCATCTTTCCTGGAAAAGGCTCTAACATTTATAGAAGAGCACGGTGGGTATTCTTTTCATTATCAATGTTTAAATTTCATTTTAAACAACCAAGACGGTTTCTTGCACACTTGTCTTCTCAAGGAAAAGGTTTTCCTATTGAATCAAGGAGATGCTGGTCTTTATGTTCCAATTTCATGCCTGCAACTAGAGACTGCATGATACTAACTCTTTTTCTGCAATGCATAATTGATTTGTTTCTGTAATAGTAGAAGTAAAGTGCCCAAAGATGTGATTTTGAGCTAGTTGCTATTTTCTAAATTTATTTGTTTGTCTAGTGTGAGTTGAAAGAAAGTTTTTCAATTTTTGTACGTTCTTGAGTGGTATCTGTATTAAGCTCCTGAAAGGCATTTTTTTGAACCTGCCTTTTGCATAATTCTATTGATTGGGATGTTCATGTTTCCATGTCCTTTGGCCTCTTATAACCAGAAATGGACAGATAATTTTCTTCTTTATATTTGAAGTTATGAATCGTTTATTTTTATCACTTCGAAACAAACATCTTGCTCAAAATTAATAACTTCAACTATTGTAGTCTCTATGACCTTGAAGTAATTTCCCAGGGTGTGTAGGAATCTGCACTTGCACTCTTGTGCAGTTATATTCTTTAGATGTAATTTAAGTTAGGAAGGAATCACGCATGGGATTAAACCTTCTGTTATTGATCTAACCCATCTTACCCATGTATATCTCACAAATAAACCTTCGCACAAAATATTATTGCTGAAGTACCATGACCAGTTGTAAGTCTATAGGAGCACCATTTTATTTATGCAGCAACTTTCAAAAGTTGCTTAGATCTCATCAGCTGAAAATAATTAACAGGTACCAAAGTGGAAGGCATCTTGCGGCAAGCTGCAGATGTCGATGATGTTGAATGTCGAATTCGAGAATATGAACAGGGTTGGTCTATTGAAATGATTTTGTTTCTTTGATTACCATTTAGTTTCTTCTACTTTTTAATGCAGTTACTGCACGCTGTCCTATATCAAATTTCATATGTATGAATTTTGAAGATTTGGTATCAAGTGTAACATTAATTAATGGTTTAGAATTGATGATAATCAATTGTTGAGATACTGTACAAGTGATGAGGTCCTAACTACTCACAAATCCATCTTCTGACAAGTTTGTGTTGTGAAATATGATTTGCAGGGAAAACAGAATTTCTCCAGGGTGAAGATGCACATGTTATTGGTGATTGTATCAAGGTATTTTTTGTTTTTATTTTTAATCACAAAAAGTGTTAATCCCTTCCAATGAGCTACGGCATTATTTGGAGCCAAAGATTTCTTTTTAATGTTCTTATAAATTTTCAGTATTTCCTGCGGGAGTTACCTTCATCACCAGTACCTGCTTCTTGCTGCAATGCTCTGCTAGAAGCATGCCGTAAGTGTACTGGAGAATTTCTTATGTTGACATTGTGTCCTGTCCCTCTGTTTTCTTATGCACTTCATATGTGTTCTACTTGAAAACTACTTTAAAGTGTAGCAATTGCATCATAGTTTAAACCTTGCTGCTACATTTTTTCAATCTTAAACAATAATCCTATATTACAACCCTTCTGTTTGGTTGGTGTGGAAAATTTTCATTTACCATCTTTGAACCGGAATTATCAATTAAAAGAAGGGCTACTTCTGTTTAGTTGCTTAATTATGTAAATACTTCTGCAAATGTTGCAGAGCATGTGAAATTTATTTCTCCAAAATCTCCTGATTTACACTGACTGTTTCAACTCCTCATAAATCATCTATGCAGTTCTAAATTTTATTAATTGGTGTAGCAAATGAATGCCCTGTTTCTCAAGTTACATGTTACCTGGCACATTTGTTCAGTTTTCTTATAACATCAAGATAATGTTCATTGCTTAAAATGGTTTTATCACTAAATTCTTCTGTAAGTTCTTTTTTTTATGTTAAATCAAGAAAATGCTTTTTGTCTGTGGGATAACTCTTTAAGGTAATGATGAATCAGGTCTCTTTTAAATCTATCAGAATCTTGGTTTGTAATTTTTGTTGAATTTATTAATCGCCTTTCATGTTAATTATTATTAGAATAACATCAAAGATAGAATGTTTTGAATTCCTTTATCTTTGACAACAAGATGACAAAAGGCACCATAGAATGACCAAGTACGTTGCTGAAATTTTTTGATGATATTCCCTAGGCATCTATGAGTACATTTTGTTTGTATATGCAGTACAACAAGCAATTAACTACTTGAGTGACTCCTAAAAATCTAGATATGACATTGTTGTTGTGTAAACTATTAGGCTCCTTGGATAATTTATTCAGATACAAGTGCAAGGAATTTGATCCACTTTTCATAACAAAGAGTTTCTCTTTTTTATTGGTTTATTTCTTCTGATCCCTGGCTGAATTTCAAATTTTCAGGAACTGAACGTAGCAAGAGAGTGAATGCTATGCGTACAGCAATATGTGAAACTTTCCCTGAGCCAAACCGTCGATTGTTGCAAAGGTAGTTCGTATAACTTTTTCCAGTACTCAAATATGTGAAATTTTAGGATGAACTCAACTTTTTCTTGTGATATATGCAAGCAATGATGCTTTAAATGTGTTGCCTTTGGACCTGAATTCGTACTTGCTGTTGTTTGGGAAAGAGGAGAGGTTAAAAACAAGAAACATATACAGTTAAAAGCACCAAAATTTGAAAAAGATGTATGTATTTTGTAACTGGCTGTTCTTTCCTATACCCATAATGAGAGCACTTGCTCCTCCCTGTACTTCCAAGTATATCATTCACCAGATTTTAAAATTGTAGTGCGTACTTGCGCCAACCTTGTGCATGATTCGTATATTAGAAGCCTATAATTCTGGCAAAATATTGATTCACAGGATGTAATTCTCTGCTTTGTCTAGAATGACTGCTGGCCTCAATGTATTAACTTTTTGCTATCAGCTAGAGGCAGAATGTGGAACAGATAACTGCTTTTGAATTGAGACTTTTAGTTCTAGATTGAACATTCAAGTAGGGATGCTGAGGTGACAAATGGTTGTAAAGGTTTATGTATTATGCAAGTTTTGTCGTACAAAAGAAAATTCTCTTTCCTATCAAAATGATGCCTTTTCTGCTTGTGGCACTAATTACGGATCAATTGCTCAATTTTTTCTGTTATTCAGAATTCTTTTAATGATGCAAGCTGTGGCTTCTAACAAAGCCGTGAACCGAATGAGCACTTCAGCTGTAGCTGCTTGCATGGCACCATTACTTCTTCGTCCTCTTCTGGCTGGCGACTGTGAAATTGAAACTAATATTGATGTAGGTGGTGATAGTTCTATTCAACTTCTAAAAGCTGCTGCTGCAGCTAATCATGCTCAGGCCATTATTATCACATTACTGGAAGAGTATAGCACCATATTCAGCGTAAGCAGTTGTCATGCCCATGCTTTCAGTATGAATTTTATTGTTAGGCTGTCACACCTAGAGCTTGCATTGGAAGTTTTTTCTTTTGTATTGGTGAGTGCAATTGAAGTTGGATTGGTAAGCCTGTAACTTTGCATGAAATATTTTGTCATAGTTTTGGAGTCTATATTTGCGATAGCAAGATGTCCATAATGAAATTAATAGTCAAGAGATTTTTTTTTTAAAGAAAGAGATGCCCTTGTCTTCCTGATTTTTTCTCATAGCAGCACTTACCAAGAGTTTCACTTCAACTACTTGGGGAACACAGTAAGATAGACAACTAATATGATGCTGGCAATAGAATGACAATGATTTGGTCATATTGCTTGACGCTAAATGGGAAACAAAATGTCCAAGTTTGAGAATTTAGCTGTGATTTTGTTGTTTAGTGTGTTTACATAGTCTGGAATCAGCTTTTACCTTGTGCTTTCTTTAAGTTAGCATGCTAACTACAGGAAGGTTCTACATCTCCTGGACTATATACGGACTCGGAGGAGTGTGAAAGTGAGGAAGCAGAGTTAACAGATGATGACCAATACTATGAAGATGATGCAACACAAGGTTCCGATAATTACACAGATGATGATCTTGACAATGTCTCAACTGGAACCTACACCGGGAGTGATGGCTCTGGTGAAGATGATCTGTCTGTCGATAAGGTTTATACACTTTTCTTTCCATATTCTTTCTGTTTTTCTCGTGTCTATGCTATACCTTTGCTTTTTGTTAATTAAAATTATATTATCAGCATATGTTTATTGTTCTTCAGTGGATATTGTTTGAGCATCAACTTTAAAACGTCAACGAAAAATATTAAAAGTTTGGTCTTCTCTTCCCTTACTTCCCTCATTTTCTCACGGTCAGAAGCTTATGTGGCAAACCTTGAAAGGTTTAATCTCTTCAAATTTTCTACTACTCAAGCCAGTAACTGGTGGCCCCTCTTACTCCAGTCCCCATAAGCCCTCTTGTACGTGTTTGAACCTTTTCCTCCTTTTTTCTCTTGTAATGGCTGGGACCTTGAAAGGTTTCATATCCTCAAAGTTTATGTTACTCAAAGCCATTCAAAATGGCATTATATATCACTTCCCAATTTTCTTCCTTTTATTCATGTTTAGTTCCATGTATTGGCTGTCGGATTATATATCATCGTTCAAGGTCACAAATTTACCTTTCCATACTTCTGATGGATTAAAACCTTCTGCTTTTTGTTTCCTTTCTTTTGTATATGTATATGTGTGCAAGTTTTACTTGTTTGTGGGTAGTTTGTTGATAGAAACAAGGAAGAGCTATGTTTAACTAGTTTAGAGGTGCAGGATCGTGATGATCATAGCTCTGGTTCCAAGTCTTCCGATGTGGATAATGACTCTAGACCTGAGCAGAAGTTATCAAGTTCAGTTCAAACCATGCTGCTCCCACACAATGATGGTAAAAGAAGAGATAATTTCACAGATCGCAGTAAGACTACATATGTTTATGGTCAACTAGTGGAAGATGTTTCCGACGAAACAAACTTGGAGAATAAGCAAACTAGTTGTAATGCACCAGAATGTTTTCAGAAATTGGCGATTGTAGAAAATGGACCAGCTCAAAGTATCAAGCATACAACTGTTTGGGGACTTGCCCCTGTAAGTATATGACTCATGCATTCTTTATATGTGGTTACGCATTTCCATTTTATTATATGCTTTTCTCAAATTGATGTCTTCCTATCATGTCTCTCTCTTGCAATTGGGGGAAAAGATGCATGTTTTTAGTTCTTTTTGTTTATTGATTGTACATAAAAATTGTTGTTTCTCTTGTAATTGAGGGTTTCCCAACTTTTTGGCATGAGTTCAGGCACAGAAGAACGTTTCAATGGAATCCATTGATTTTCCTATTGAAGAGGAGTAAGTATCAAAGATATTCTGCACAAAAATGTGGTTCCTTTTGAATGACTTTAATTTTTGCAACATTAGTGTTATGTGCTGCTGCATGCAGTTATTATTCTTAGAATTCTTTGCAAAAGGATGCTGATTCTTTCATCTCTAAATTGCTTATGGACATGTGAAGTCTTTGATCAGACTTGTGTAGATGATACGTATGATTTGGTATTTTAAGTGCAAGGGCAATACTTTTGTTTGTTCTTGGGTCACTGGGTGGATGGTTACATGTGTGTGTATGAGTGAAACAGGATTGGGAGTGGGGGTTGTGGGCTAGAGGGAGGAGTTAGAAAACTCTGTTAGGTGCTTTTGGTTATGCAGCATAGCAGGGGGAAGCTTTTTGCCCAGTCTGATGTTTATATAAAGTGGAATTGAAGATATATTTGTGAACATAATGTGAAGATACCAAAACATACTGAGAAGCTAAACAGTAATTGTGCTCCACTCAATTTGTTTTACGACTTTTAAATGGAGAAATCTTATGTATGGACCGGACAATTAATTTCAACAATAAAGTAATGCAAAGTCTGGTGATCACCCTATTCCTTTCAATATTGATGTAATTTGCTTTCTTACATAACGCCACTACTTTTGCTGTCAATTAGTATGTTGAAAGTGGAGTATTTTGAAGGTTTGGAAATAAGATTAAAAGGAGCCCCTGTTTAATCCAACTAATCCTTCTCTTTTTTAGCCTCGTTTCATGTTATTGCCTAGTTTTACTGCCCCAATTAATTTTCTTCCTATTAGTCTCTTTCTAAAATTTTTTTATATGGTTTAGTTTCTCCTCTTTTTTTTCACTGGTTTGACATCATTAATTATTGCTCCATGCACTCCCATTATCACAAGTCTTCTTGATGGATTTACCTATGTAGAGGCTATGGAACTGACCCTTATTTCTTGTTTTGCATTTGAATTCACATTTTTAAAATAATCCTAATCCAATGTATTTTTAATCATCGAATATTTTGGTTGAGTTGAGAATCAATTATAATAGCCTTGACTAGTTTAGTATGTTCTGCTAACAGCGTGCGCTGTTCATAATTTGCTCCAGCGATGTTCTTTTTGTCAGTGCATGGTTGAAATTTTCCTTTTTGTTGCAACAAGTACTATCAAACCAACCATATTTTTCTTTACTGTTTCTTATGTAAACGCAGAGTTAATTTTGAACGAAATAATTTTCCGATCCAGTATGAAACATTTCTTTCTGTAGGCATCGATTGTTCATAATGCACTCCAATTGTGCTACTAATTTGACTTTCTAATCCATATCCAGAGCTGAACTTCAGAAGCTCGAAGCAGCTAAACTGGAGTTGCAAAACAAAATTTCTGAAGAGGTTAGTCATTAAAGAATGCTCCTCTTTCTTATCGATATAAGAAGGTTCATTTTCATGATAGCATCGTCTTAATAAGTCAGTTATATTTTCAATTATAGGTTAAAGGTAATGCAGCTCTTCAAGCCAACTTGGAACAGCGAAAAAGGGCCTTTGATGAGCGTCGCTTAGCTCTTGAGCGGGATGTATGTTCAACACTTGAAAATCACTTCTCTTTTACTTTCTTCCGATTCTCTTTTTCTTGCTTTGTCATTTATATGGTCTACGAAAGCGTTGGTGGATCTCAAGATTGCGGTGATGGAGTATGCTGGCTGCAGTTCTATGTTTATGCTGTTGAAAGAAGCACAATTGATGTGCTTATGCCATTGACATCCCAAAATGCAATAAAGAATTTAAAAAACTAGCAGTTTCGTGTCAAATTCATTGCTGGATTTTCTACTCTTTGGATCTGTGTGAGAGAAAGAGAAAGGGACTAGACATGCTGTTTGTGTAGTTTTGAAGGCAATGTTGGTTTTTCTAGCTTAAATGTTTTTTATTCCTAAAGCAGTTAGTTGATCACATGAGGAAGATATGTCTGCCTGACTCTGGGTTTTGATCTATATATTTACAGGTTGCAAGACTGCAGGAACAACTGCAGGAGGAGAGGGATAAAAGGAAAGCTCTTGAAGCCGCACTTAGTGCAACTGAGAAACCCTTGTCTGTTCCAGCCAGGATTGATGAAAAAGTTAGTTTGTCTCTGCTCTAGTAGATGTAATTGTTGAAATAGCATATCAAGTTGTTAACTTGTGCCACAGTTGAAGGCAGATATTGAAGAAGTAAATCAAACTGAAGCAGACATAACCAAGTTAGAGAAGAAGGTTGATGATCTGAGTGCGCAGCTCAATCAACGGCATGGACCAGTTAATTTTTCTTTGCCTGACTCCTGTAAAAAGCCCATAGACTCAAACAATCAAGCAGAAAAGCCGTAAGCCCCTTGTTAGTTTCTATTCAATGTTTTATTCTATTAGTTTGTCCTCCTCTATTTGCAGCAACTGGAAAGAAAAAGATATGTAGCTTCTAAAATTTGATTATGTGGTTAATGTCAATTTTTGCAGGGAAGACAAACAAAAAGATGCTGCAGGAAAGTCTACAAGTAAGGTAAAATAAACTGGCACTTCCAACATACTGTTGATGAATCAGTGCTAGAATTTTGTCAGTTTTCTTGGATAAGAAGTCCCTAGATCTCTAAGTGCCTTGATTCCCTAGTAGATCACAATGCGTGTACTGTTCTAAGCCTATTTATTATTCGATATGTACTGAATAAGCTAGATGTTTTTGACTTTGCTTGATTATCTTATGTAATGCATGTTAACAAACTCCATGTGTGTGTTAATTGTTGGGAATTTTGTTGTGCTCACTCACATAATCTACCATATTTTGAGCATGATGGAGTTGGATTATCAAGTACATATGGTAAAATTAGAGGTGCGAACTACTTTAATCTATATTTAAGGTCAGGTGGAATTTTCCAGTAGAACTTTTCTGATATTCTTATGTATGTTTCAAGCTGACATTATTATGCACAGTTGCGGCTAGCATGAACCAGCAGAAATTTGTGGGAATCTAAGAAATGGATGTGTTAACTTGTCAGCTCATTAGCCTAGTTAATCAATTATTTCTGTACTGTCTAACTTAATTAGTAAATGTAAAAAATACATTAAAATGTCTTTTTCCTTTAGCTATTTTCGGTTGCCTTAATTTGAGACCTAATCAAGTCAGCAGCTTTTACGATGCTAGTCTTTGACGAATAATTCATGATAGGATATTTCCGTTGATGGGCCTGAAAGTGAGGATAAGCATGAATCACGTTTAAGCAACAAGCATCCACCTCAAAATCAACAGTTGGATCACACGTGTAGCAGCAGTCCCAATTCTGTTTCAACTCATTCCAAGAAATCTGGTATAAAGAACGAGGTAGGCAATAGATTTTGGGTTGTTTGATGATTTAGTTCATTGAAAATGACTTCCCAATCTTGTCGGATATCGTGATACCATGTAGGCTTCATTTTGCTCCAGTAACAATAGTTGCTTCTCGAAGGATCTGTTTGCAATAGCTCCGTAATAGATATCTGCCAACAAATGTCCTAACTTATTTGTGCTGCCAACCATAGGGAGCAAATTCTACAGCTTCTGCACTCACAAAGTTGACGACCAGACTCAACTTCCTCAAGGAGAGACGCAACCAGATAGCAAATGAACTCCAAAATCTGGACAAAACGCGTGCACCAAGTAAACCAGCCTTGAACCAAGAAAGGGGGAGAGGATCGGAGGATTCTCAATCAGCCTATGTCCCTGATAAACGAGTGGAAATTGAAGGCCCATTACTCCCTAATAATGACAAGATGCAGAAATCAGCCATGATGCCAGAAACAGAAAGCCAGGATACTCGAATTATTGAGAGAAGAAAATAGGACAAGGCAAGGCAATGTTAGTTAAAGTTGCAGGAGAGGTCCACCTCAAGGGACCCCAAGAGCCAAAATTAGATGATTCATTGTCTATTATAATGTTAAACGGTATGCGTCGGGGAGATAGTAAAAGGTACAACTGATGCTCGTTCCAGCAGCAGTGATGAAATTTGTGACACCCCCCCTAAGCCCATCATGTACATATCAAGTATCAAAATGATCTCCTTTGTTATTAAATCCTTTTAATGGGTAAATGCAACTGCAGTTGCCTGACCCCACCGATCAAGCTTCCACCTATTGGGGTCAAAGTTAATTTGGAACTAGTGATTGCTGACTAGACGAGTATAATCCTTTAATCTTTACTAGCTGTTTCCATCTTCGTTGCAACCAATCAAATTCGTGGAACTCATAAACTTGTATAATGAATGCTGTGGAGCTGATGAAATAAAAATCGTCATATTCCTGGCATAATTCATGTATCTGGTCCTGAAAAGACCAGAGGAATAGAGTGGAATTGTCGAATGGAGTGGTTAAAAGCATGACATGATTGAGATTCATTTCAAACCAATGAATGAATGAATGAAGGCTGTCCACGTGGCCGGCCCAATTCGTGTCATTCCATTCAAAGTGCTAGGTTTTGTCGAACGGAGTGGCCAAAAGCACGACATAAACAAGATTCATTTCAAACCAAGGAATGAATGAAGGGTGTATGTCCCGCACTACGTGGCCGCCACAATTCGTGTCATTCCATTGAAAGCGCTAGTTCTTGTTTCGTTCGATGACAGATGGTGGTAGAGTTGGGACTCTTAATAGTCACCAACAAACTAGTGCTCAACATAGGACGATCATAGAACATAAATGAAAGAAACGAAGGAATAACAGGAACTTCCATGATTAAATATCATATTCATACCAGACATCAATTTGAGCAATCTAAAACTCAAGTTGTAACAATCAATTTGACGCAGTAACCTTGCGATAATAGTAATAATAGAAATAGTTGTGAATAATAATAATCTGGTCGTCATCATCAAATCAAAGAATTAGAAATCCTTGAGCAATTTCCTAACTTGCTCAAGCGTCACGAAGAGAACCACCGTGAAAGGACCCTGCCTCGAAATTGTTGGAATGAACCCTTTGTAGAGTGCCATAAGCCCTTCGGCTCTCACTGTCTTCACCGCACAATCAATGGCACCATTGTACGGCGCACCGCTTCCAGCCTCCATCTTCATGTTCATAACCCTCGTCTTTATCACGTCCACCGGATTCGACGCCACCGCCGCCACAAACCCCGCCGCAAAGCTCGCTGTTACGTGGGTCCCAAGCCCATCAGCCATCACCCCATTCTTCAAAATCGCCTCCTTTATTTGATCATACGAGGCCAACTGTGACGCAGTTACTATCATTGCACGGTTCACCGTCAATGAAGACCCACGCCACAAGCTTGTTATACCTTCCTGTTTCGACATCTTCGTAATAGCATCAATAACGCTGCCGTAGTTACGACGTTGGGCGGGTGGCAGCCGGCCGTCGGCCTGCATCCTCACCATCGCCACATCGGCAGGGTTCCCGACTGCGGCTCCGATCCCACCAGCGATTAATCCGGCAGCGATTTTCCTCGCTAACGGCATGCTACCCGTGTCTTTATTAGTCCACTTTTGTTTGAGCACATCGTACAGGCCCATGCGAGTGGTGGAGTAGAGTGTTTGTCGGAGAACGGTGGCGGAGACCCCAGAGAACAACGCGGCGACGCCTTCACTCTGAACTATCCGCATACCGACAGCAACAGGTCCTACTCGGGGTGGTGGGTGGTGGATGGCGGCGGCGGCGGCGGATGAAGAGTTGAACGTAAAAGCTGGCCGGAGCTTGTGGATTTGTTGGGGATTAGGCAAGTTTTCACCTTGCAATTGCATGCGGACCTTAATGAGGTCTAGTGGATGTGTGGAGCAACCTGCAACAATTGAAGCAATGCCTCCTTCGACAAAACTCTTGACACCCATGATTACAAGGAGTTACTTTTCAGACAATTTAGTGTCTTAAACAAAGTTAGATACAGCGAAATGAGAAAAGGGATCAGATCCAGTTGGGAGAAAGATCACTAGAGACTAAAAGATGGGAGTGTAAGCTAAAAGCTACGGCAGAAGCGTGAGGGACGAAAGGCCTTTGCGACATATGCTAGTAGGAAACCTAGTTGCGCAGAGGAGCGTGTGTTGAGAGATGGGTTTTGGGAAAAGAGAAGGTAGAAAGTATTTATAGTGCTGTCAACGAAAGGAGTAGTGAACGTGAGAGGAAAAGGGCAAAACGCGGTTGGTGGGGTCCATTGTCTGATGCTCATTCTTATTCTGTGCTTTGTTGACCATAATAAATGAATAATATAACATACGTCTTTCTAAAACTTACAACTGTCTGTCATACAGGATATGTCACCTCCCCCAGCCTAAAAGACCTTGACTTTTAGTTCTACGCTGCTTCAGGTTTTATCTGTTACTTTCCACTCTTTTATTTGCATGAATGGAGAAAGTCGCCAAATTACTTGGAGTTGGCGTTGAAAACTCGCCAGTCCAGTCGCCACATAAATTTGAAGCTACGAATTGTTTGTTTGTTTGCGTCTCTGCAAACGAGTGGACTTGGAAAGTTTCAGTGGCAGAGATGAGAAGTAAGCCGCGTCTTTTAACGTTTTAGTTGTATTTTCTTTATCCACTTGACCTGGTTTCCCACACAGCTGGTAATGAAAATCGCTTTTCCGCGTACAGTCGATTCTCATTAAGACCAACCTATTTGTTCACCCAATTCATAACCATAACATTTAATAAACCACACACACAACAAAAAAAGACTTGCAGCATCTACGTGGGCTACATCAAACGGCTCCCTTTCACGTTCTCCTGCTTCATGAACAACCATTTGCGAGAATCTGTCTTGTATTTTTTGGTACGATAATGTTCAAATGTGTTTGGATATCAAAACGATGCATATCACTAGTAGTATGCAAAAGGAATTAACTAAGTGCATGGAAGTAAGACGGAGCATCGTCATATCTTGAATTGAGTACTCTTTGGTAATGTTTTGTTTTGAAATATGTCTTAATTAAGACTCTTTGTGTCATACATGTCATTCAGGATATGTTATTTGCCTACAGCTATTTTTAGTTAGGATCACAAGAAATCGGAATTTTGGTTAACTTGAAATTCAAATTTTTTAAACGTGCAAATTTCAGGTTTGTTTGGTTCAATGGTACAAACATTTTATAATATCTAAAATGATATCATTATATTTAATATAATAAAATAACGTTATTTTGATTATTGATTACTAAATAGTATAACAAAATGATGATAACAATCCTCTCCTTCTCTATTATGTGCCAGCTAGACTAACCTACAAAAACGAAATGATACTTTTGTAACCAGTAGTCCATAATATCAAATAAATCATTTTCGTTGTTGGTAAATTTACCAAGGGCTATAGTATTTAACTACTTGAACTATTTCCAAGCACTGCATAACATTTTCAGGGCCTTTGAAAATTATATCATTTTGTATGATTTAATTTCTTATATATTAACCCTTCTAATTTCTTTAAGATTTTGGAGATTAAAAATTCAGATTTGATGTTTCCTAAGAAAAAATAAAAAAAGGAACTAAGGAAGAAGAATAATTTTTTTTATTCAATGTTTTTGCTCAGTTTGCCCGCTTAATCTTCTTCTCATCATATTTTAGCATACTAATTTCTATTCTTCTTTCCTTGAATTTATTATCTAGTAAAGTTCATGTAAAATAATTGGATGGCTTCCATCCAATTTCCTTATTTTTCTTTATAATGTCATTTAAAATCATATAAAGACAATTTCTATGTAATATAGCTATTTATGAAAGTATTTTACGATTAAGAAACAACTGTCTCATATATAGATTGTTTATTATTTTAATATAACTATAACGGTCAGATACCTTATACGTTCTAATTCTTGCATTTATTCAAGGTACCTACAAATGGAAAAAAATATATTTTTTGACTATCTCTATTTCGATAAGTTAAAGCTAAAGCTCTTATTATTATGTTGAATACTAATTCAAGTAAGTTTGGAATGAGCCTCGTGAAACATTAAGGAGGATAAAGGAAACTTTAATGAATAACTAATTGAGCTATATATCCTTGTTTAATTCTGGTCATTCAATAAAGGAAACTTTAATGAATAACTAATTGAGCTACTTTTCAGTTATTTTTTTCACCCTTTTTATAATAACAAAACAAAATCTTCCAATGTATAAAACAAATTTCCAATAACTTTTACTCCTATAACCTTCCCAATCACAATTTTTTTAAGGCAAATAGCAAGTAATGGGTGAGATAACAAAAGAGGAGGGGACTAGGGATTTTTTAGGCATTTTTCCATTTAATGGAAATAAAAAGACCGAAATAGGATGTCTCCTTTGG
>JANKOD010027169.1:0-17019 GCA_026284645.1 Erythroxylum acuminatum | reverse complement strand
GACCGAATCAAATTTGCAAACCTTTACATCACCCATCTCTATGATCTCTTATATGAGGAGATATTATTGTAGAACATGCTTAGACCTTTGGAGTGACCTAGGTTCCTTTGTCTGAGCAATAGTCATATTGTTGTTACAATAGAGCTTAATTGGTCCAATGGTACTAGTAACTACATCAAGTTTGGAGATGAACTTCTTGATCCAACATCCCTCTTTGGCCACTTCGGAAGCGGCTATATATTCGACCTCGTTGGTGGAATCAGCTGTGGTCTCTTGTTTGGAACTCTTCCTTCTCACAACTCCTCCGTTAAGGATGAACACATACCCCACGATCTCATATCATCATGGTCGGTTTAGAAACTACCTTCGGTGTAATGCCTTACAACAAGCTCAGAATCCCTTCCATGGACAAAGAACATATCCTTAGACCTTTTCAGGTACTTGAGGATATTCTTGACTACAGTCCAATGTGTTAAGCTTGGAGTAGCCTAATATCTGCTGGTCATACTTAGAGTGTATGATAAATCAGGGCAAGTGCATATTATAGCAGACATAATAGAGCCAATTGTCGAAGCATATGGAACTCTACTCATCATATCCAGCTCACCATGTGTCGAAGGTCACTGGTTCTCACTGAGATGGATACCAAGTGACATGGGCAAGAAACCTTTCTTGGCATCCTGTCTGTTGAACCTCTTCAACACTTTGTTAATATATGTACTCTGAATCAATCTAATAAGCCTCTTACATCTATCTATATAGATCTTAATGCCCAAGATATAGGCATCCTCACCTAAATCCTTCTTTGAGAACACCTTCATTAATGAGGACTCGATGAACTCCAACAAAGGAATGTTATTCTCGATGAGAAGTATGTCATCCATATACAACACTAAGAAGACTGTTGCATTCCCACTAATCCTTTTGTACACAAGGTTCTTCCTCACACTTGACAAAATCAAACTTTTTAATCTCTTTGCCAAAGAGCTTGTTCCAATTCCATGATGCTTGCTTCAATCCATAAATGGATCTTTGAAGCATGCACATCTTCATAGTAACCTTTGGATCCAAAAAATCCTCTAGTTGTGTCATATACACGTCCTCTTCTAAATCCCCATTTAGAAAAGTGGTTTTGACATCCATTTTTCATATTTCATAATAATGAAAAGTGGCAATTGCTAGAAGGATCCGAATTAATGAGCGAGAAGGTCTCATCATAATTAACTCTTTAAATCTGCCTGAAACCTTTGACAACAAGTCGTGCTTTATAAGTAGTCAAATTTACATTTATGTTTGTCTTCCTTTTGAAAACCCACTTGTTTTCAATGGGTTTTACCCCAATAAGAAGACCAACCAAGTTCTAAACCTGGTTGTCATAGATGGACCGTATCTCATATTTTATGGCTCCAAGCCATTCGTCGGAGTCTGGCCTTTCTATCGCTTCGTCACAGGTCAATAGATCTTTAGTGTATAACACCGTCACCTCATGTAGTCCCATATACCTCTTAGGTGCATGGACTACCTTAGTTGACCTTCGTAGGGAAACTACTTCCTGTTGACCTTCCTCCACAACTTTTTGTGGCTCAAGTTCAACTTCAAGTTATGTCGATTCAGTTGGATGTGGGTTATGAGCCTCTTCCATAACTACATATGGAGTTGGTTGTACCTGACTCCTACTGATATAAGCATTTAGGGGTGGGTCAATGTGGCTCCCACTAGCCTCCTTATCTTGTAGGGTTTCCTGAATTTCTTCAAGTCTAACATTACTCCCACTACTTCCTCTTGCGAGAAACTCTTTCTCTAAGAGCACACCATGTCGAGCGACAAGTACTTTGTTCTCTGACTTGTGATAGAAGTAGTATCCTTTAGTTTCCTTAGGATACCCCATAAAGAAGCACTTATTTGATTTAGGGCCAAGCTTTTTAGATATTAAACATTTGACATATGCCTCACAACCCCAAATCTTTAGAAAAGACATGTTAGGCACCTTGTCAAACCATATCTCATATGGTGTCTTTTCTACAAACTTTAATGGAACCCTGTTTAATGTGAATGCAACAGTCTCAAACAAATATCCCCAAAATGAGATTGGAAGTTTGGTTTGACTTATCATAGATCAAACCATGTCTAACAAAATTCGATTTTGCCTCTTAGAAACACCATTCCATTGTGGCATTCCAAAAGGGGTAAGTTGTGAGACGATTCCATATTCTCTAAGATAAGCACCAAACTTATGACTCAAGTATTTGCCTCTATAATCTGATCGTAAGACTTTAATCTTCTTGTCGAGTTGTGTTCTCAACTTCATTATTGAATTTCTTGAACTTTTCAAAAGATTCATTCTTCTGTCTCATTAAATAGACATAACCATATCTACTGAAATCATCAGTAAATGTGATGAAGTATTGAAAACAACCTCAGGCATTGGTACTTATTAGTCCATATACTTCACTATGTATTAGACCCAATAAGTCACTTACCTTCTCACCTTTCTTAGTAAAGGGTATCTTGGTCATTTTGCCAAGTAGACAAGATTCACATGTCCCAATTGATTCCAAATTGAATTGACCAAGAAGTCCTACTTCTTGCAATTTATTGATGCACTTTTCATTTATATGACCTAGGCGACAATGCCACATGAGAGTAGTACTCTCATGACAAGTCTTGAGCCACTTTTTATTGACATTAAGGACCTGTTTGTCCATCTTAAGCAAGTATAGACCATTCTTAACACAAGAAGATCCATAAAACAAACCATCTCTATAAAACGAACAAGATCCATTCAAGATGGTATAGGAGAAACCATCATTGTCTAAACAAGAAATGGAGAAAATGTTTTGAGAGATGGACAAAACAAAATATACACATTTAAGTTCCATTACAATCCCACTAGCCAAATGCAACTTAACGCACCCAACAACAACGGCTACAACACTTGCACCATTCCCAACGCACAGCTACACTTTGCCCTTTCCAAACATCCTCCTATCCTTTAGTGTCTGCATATTTGAACAACCATGAACACAAGATTTGGTATCCAATACCCAATCAAGAACAGAGGTAGCAAGATTAATCTAAACAACATATATACTTGAAGAAGAAGATGGAATCTTTCCACTCTTCACGTACTCGCGATATTTGGGACAATTCCTCTTTCAATGTGCTTTGCCTTTACAATAAAAGCACTCGACATCGGAAGGGTGTTGGCCTTTAGAGTGTTTGAAGTCACCACTTAAGCCTTCCTTGGGAGTGCCTTTCTTAATCTTCTTCCCTCCCTCCTGAACCGCCAAGATATGAGAAACTCCTTTCTTTATATCCTGCTTAGTAATCTTGAGCATCCCATGGAGTTCCTCCAAACTCTTCTCCATCCCATGCATATGGTAGTTCATGATGAACGATGAATAACAGGGAGGAAAAAAGTTGGGGATGATGTCAGTCGATAACCCTGGGCCCAACAAGAGACCTAGCCTATCAGACTACTCCACAACGCTCATTATCTTAAGCATGTGAGTGCTGATAGAGGTACCCTCTAACATTTTAACAACCAGAAAAGACTTGGTCACGTTGTGCCTCTCAATATGGGCTTGCTCAAGAAACATTTTCTTGGGCTGCTCCATGATGTAATATAACATGTTAAGCTCTAATTGCTTTTGCAATTTGGGTGGCATCGTTGCTACCATGAGGCACTGTACATCAACCTCATCATATGACTGCTTGTTGAATGTTCGACTGATTCTTTAGTGGCTCCTTCAAGGGGTGGTTCAGGAAGGAGAGAATTTAAGACATATTCATTTCACTTCTGCATGAGAGCTATTCTCAAGTTTCGGTGCCAGTTCATAAAATTTATACCGTTGGGGTTCAATTTGTCCTTGCCTAATATAAAACATAAAGTGAGAGATTGATTCGACATGATCTACAACATTTAAAAAAAAGGTTTGATTTAAGTTCATCTAAATATTTTATTACCAAAATAAAACATCCACTATAACTTTTAAATTTAGTCCCTTTTGTAGTAGGTCCAAGATGCCCATCTTTATTAAGAATAAGCTAGCAGTGACATGAAACTTGAACCTAGCTATTTTAGGTAAGCAACTCTTTGCTAATCACATTGTATTTGACTCTTGGATTGTTAACATCTAATGTCAACAAAAACCTTTCCCTAAGTCTCAAAACCATTTTGGTTCCTTGTTAAGTAAACCTCGCTCTATTTGGTTCGGCATGTTCAACATACCGCACGACTATAGAAAGTGAAACCCATTAAGCGGGTCCTATCATCTAACGATCGATAGTTTGATATGGATAGAGCAAGGAGGGAAAAGGACTTAATATTATGTGGGACGTTTCTTAGAAATTTTAGGGATCAAATTGTCACACAATCTGTCAATCATATTAACTACAATTTCAAATTATTCCCTACAACTAAGGAAATTGTTATTCCCTAATTTAAGAGTTTATATATGGTAGTCTTGTTAATTTTACACCTCGAGTTATCTTACCTATGGTGGTCATGTTAACATACACCCATACCTGGCCTATGAAATTCATAGCAGCATATATGTTGCGAGTTTTATATGGCCTTTGTGGAAACTTTTTCGATATCTTATTGTTTTCTTCACCATCTCCATGGTCGAATAATCAAGACATCAAATTTAAATGCCCATCCTAAAGTAGAACTATTCTAAAAGGAAATTAAAATTACATTTAAGAATCCTCATTCCAAATATAATAGGGATGCAAGCCTCAAATGAATGAATTACATCAAAAGCAAGTTAACATACTCGCTTACTTAATTAATCTAATTAATTAAATTTAAGGGGCACCAAAGGTTGCATTACATTCATTCACAAGGAAGCAATACAACACACAACATATTGACATCTTGGCCATACAACACCCGCTTTCATCCCTACAAAAACAAATTAGTGCCAAAACAAATGCAACATTTTCATTTTCCCGTATAAACAATTCATTCACCATTAATAAATAAATCGATTGCAAATTTGTAGCCCAAAAAATACATGAAAAATATATATTCCATTAGATTTCATAATATTTAACATGGCAATTTCTCACAAAAATTCCATATAATAAAAATTAGAAGCACGCTTTGTTAATTAAGGCCATTAATAAATCCGAAAATAAACTATATATTGGAAAGGCTTATAAAAATTAATCTATCATATAGACTTAACCTTTATAACCTAAATAACAATCCTATTAACTTGGTTTAGGAATATCCTGAAAGAATTGGATGAAAAATGTGCATCCAAGAGCAAACCGAGGTTAGAAAATTTTCAACGTTTTTAATCCTTGACATTCCTTACTACCAATTAATCTAACAATTAAATTAATTGTTCCTAGATCTTAAAACACAATCAAATTAGTGTTCAAAACCCAGAATAACACCTAATCAATTATAGGAAAAAGTTTTAAATTCAAATATTAATACGTAAAATATCTAAACTATAAGACAAGCAATCAATCAACTAATTTATCATGTAATAACTAATTTATCATGTAAGTTATAGGATGATCTCAAGTTGGTTAAAAAAAAATTAAAACGACAAGAAGCCAATGATCTAGTCTTGTAACCAATTCAAAACCGAAATAACACAAATTAAAGCATAGAAACCATTATACCTAAAATTTGGTCTCCAAACCAAATAGAAGGGAACTTGAGATGTAGGGTTGAAGAAAACACCACTTTAGTCTTGTCTCCACGTCCTTGCTCTCAGCTTTGAGATTGGGTAGCTCGGTTTGCTCCTCCTTACAACAAATGAGATGCACTCCAAGGTTTTCACCAAAGATTGATTAGAAAACCAATATTTCCCAATGCTAGATGGTACTTTAGTGGCCTAACTTTCATCTTAGAAATCCCAAAATTAAACTATTTAATGGATGATTAATTGCTCAACATATGAGTTAAATGGCAAAGCTAATTTGGCCATGAGAGGTACAGGCAAAAATTGGCAACTAGGAAGAAGGTAGAGGGGAAAAAAACAATAGCTGGGAAGAAGAAAGATAAATACGACAGTTGGAAGAGAGAAGAGTATATTGCCGAAAATCACCTTATCTTTTGAATTGTCTCAATTGTCGTTGTGTAAATAAAGCTAAGAAACAAACATGTAAGGTTAAATTAATCATAAGGCTTTTGAACTCATCCTAATGGTCATTTCATAGATAGCTTATGGTGAGAAACTTTCTCACCAAGGTTGGCCATGCAAATGTTCCTTTTAATTGCCACTTTGCCATTTAATTTCATGCTTCAAAATAATTAAACATTTGACCCAATTGCCATATAATTATATGCATTATTTTGTTAAGTAATAAATTTATATAACATGTCATACATATCAAATAATTTATCTAGGATTGATTTTGTTCTCTAATAACATTTATTCTAATAACATATGATGACTAAAATAATTATAATACTTATAATTAATTTTATCGTCATATTCATATCTCCATATGATATACTAAAATAATTTCCTTTTTCTAATCAAATCTTTTCTGGTGTGACCCATTAGGATCTATGTTAGGTTGACAATAGAACTAAAACTCCTTTTAATTCTATAAATCATAAGCGGTATCTAGAAAAATACATTACAATTACTCAAGTGACATAGATGATAAGTATCGTACACAAATCATAATCCCAAAGCCATGATTGTCTATGTCAATTCTCTTGTCATATAATATCCTGAATAAATGCAAGATTGGAATATGTCATTCTTGCCAATTTATTCTTTCTTGATCTCCAAAGTAAATCATAAATATGATTAACTCCTTAATCATATTGCATACATACAATATTACTTTATCAAGGGCCCCATAGATATTGTCTCACATATCATATACGAGGGAAAACAGTATTCTTGATGAGCATTTATCCTCCATCAAGTCATGCATATTGTGGCATTATCTGTATAGCTACTTGTCGAATACTATAATCTCCATTATGTATCTGTGTGATTAAACCGATAATTCCTTATCGAATGGTTTGCAAAACATCACCATCATTTAAGCATAATTATAGTATCTAACCACCAATTTTATAAAATAGTGTATAATTTTGAAAGTTTAGAAAATTAAAAAAAAAGTATCCAAAATGTCAAATTTGAACAAAATCAAAGATATATCGATATACTGGAAATGGTAACAACCTTGAATCCTTTTTCAATTTGACCATGAAAGTATTAATTTGAAGACATAACCCAAATTATGAAAATTTTTGAGTATCCCTAAATTTAAAACTTAATAATGACATAATTTGATGTAATCTAACTTGATTCTTCTGAAATAAGGGGTGGTGCTTTTCAAAGAAAAGAGTGAATTATCTAGGATTTTAAGACATAAACAAACAAGATGGAAAATAGAAGAAAAGATAATGAGGAAGCCCTTAAAATACGAATAATAGTTAACCATATAACTTCACTAGTTAACCAATATTTGTGTATAATCAACCACACTTATCGACCAACCAAGCTACAAACTAGCTAGAATGAAATTTTCTTAAATAAAGAAACCTTTGTCGAGCACTTGAAGATATTGGTCAACCAATGTATATAAGTAGTTAACTAAAAGATTAACCAAACTCTTTACAAACTCACTGAAAAGATAAAAAATGGTATTTTTTGGAATATTGGTTGACTACACTATGATATTGGTCGACCATTATGACAAAGTACTTGTAAATCAAACCCTAAACCAAAATTAAAACATTAAAACGCTTCATAATTCATGAAAATGTCAATCAAGAATAGCCATAAGCATTAAAAAGACTTTGATCATAGATAATCATGCCTACCCATACTTTTCATTAGTCAACAACCAACAAAAGCTCTCTATAATTCTTCAATAGAAGTATAGGAAGGACTTTCTTTCTATCTAGAATCATTCTTTCAAGGCAAATCATGCCTAAACTGGATAAATTTACTTATTTTACACAATTTTTCTGGTCATGCCTATTCTCCCCTAATATCCTCATTTATTGGTTCAGTGAAACTATTTCCCTATTAATCTATTATATCAACAAATTTTAATTCAATATCCATATTTTCACGTAATCTCTAAGTCTAGGTGCTAATGTTCATACTATACTCTTAAAAAGAAATATTTAATCCCTTATTCATAATGCAAACCTAAACATTAATCACTAAGGAAATATACTCAAATTGACAAACAAAGGTTAGATGATAAAATTTTTTTAAAAATGAACTAATAATTATCGTTTATTAAACATTACGTATGGTATGATTTAGATGATGATTCTTCTTGAATTTCTAATTTATTGGAAGTCTCTCATCCTTCTTATCTCCCTCACATGGTTCGAAAATTAGCTATTTTGAAAAAAATTCTTAGCTATCATTCTTGTCTTTTTTAAGGGCTAGCTTCTCAACATCCTACAAAATCTTCAAAACTTTCTTAGAGGCAAGGAGGTTAGAATAAAAATACATATATAAAAATTTCATCAATAAGAATCTTTATATTATACACTTTATATGCTTTACAAAAGATGTGCTTTGATCATTCATCATTCCTTTTCTATATAACAAAGTCATCCATTTGTTTTAGGTAATCAAATGAACTTAAGTCATTTATTGTTAGTCTCCTTCTTCTCAACCCATAATTTCATAAGTTTACTTATTAATTTTTAAGGAAATAAAATCTACCAACATGCCCATATTTACTACATAAATGACATAATATGTTATACGAGTAATGATGATGTATAATTACATTGTTTAGATTTCTATGTATGTATACATAATGAGGAATATTTCTTTGGATATTAAAGGTGTTGAATGTTCTTTTACAATAGTAAAAATTCCTTCCGTGATTATATGCATGATGCCTAACTATAAATAAAAGCTTGATGTGTACCTTTTTAAGACCTAAAGGGATTTGAGAAGGTTTAAATATTGTCAAAAAAGTTATACATATTCTTCCCTTAAGATTGTTGAGTTTTAGGCTTGGATTATAAGACATATATGAAAGCAAAAGACTTAATTTTATGATGAGCCCTAGTTTACAATGCATGTATATATGATTTAGGCGTATACTTAGATGTTATATTCTATACTCATTTGTTACCTTAGGCAATATTTCTTCACTATGTAACTATTTTTTGTTAACGAATGTAATCTTAGTATTGGATGCATTCCTATAAGTATAACCAATCTCATGCCTATTATTAGATCATTTTGAACTCTTAGCATGTTTTTTAGTTTTTTTTAACCTTCTTTAATCAATTTGGATAATGAATCCTTAAGAATAATAACCTTTTCAATGTCTCATTTTTGTTTTGTAATGCATCTAATATATGATTGTCATTAGTTATCATATTTTTTTACGCTTTAATATTATACAAAACACCTTTTATTTTTTAATTCTGATCCATATATGCATCCAACTATTTTTCAAATTCAAAACTATTTTTGAACTTCCTTGAATTTGAAAAATAATCTCTTCCTTTTCTTACTTATAATTTTTAAACTTTTGATTAGTTCATCATGTTTCAAATCACTATCACTATTCACATGAATTAGAGTTAGATGTTACCTCATTATCTTCTTTAGCCTTAAAGCATATATGAGATATCTCTCCTTTCGAATGCTCATTTTTGGATTCACTCGTGTCATTCCAAGTTAAGGCTTTAAGCGTTTTCTTCTTATTTTGTTCCTTTTTCTCCTTCTAATTGTTTCTTTCATACTTGTTATTATCTTTGACTAAAGGACATTATGACTGTATGTGACCTAGTCTTCTACATTTAGAACAAATAATGTTAGAGGATTTACATTTTGAATCACCTTTACCTTCTTTGAAGTCCTTTATTTTAGATAAATTCTCTCTCTCCAAAAACTTCTTAAATTTGTTAATGTTAAAGGTAAGATCATTACTTTCACTAAATGTCCCTTCTTAACTTGATTTTTCCCTTGAAATTTTGAATGCTAATCATTTTTCTTTCAATTTCAAAATTAGTATAGGTCTTTCCAAGACCTTTGAGAGTATTAACAATATCAATGATCCTTGTGTACATGCTAGAAATGCTTTTATTATGCTTTATTTGAAAAGGTTCATATTAATGCGTTAAAATGCTCAGTTTACTCTCTTTAACTTAATTTGTGTCCTCATATGTAGTTTCTATTCTATGTCAAATGTCATAATTTATTCCACACATAGAGAACTTATTAAATTTATTTCTTCTTAATGCCCTACTATTTAAGAAAAATTCATCTTTTATCGTGAGGTTCCCATTCTTCCTTTAGTTTGGGGATCTTTTTGTTATTTATAATTTTTGCAAGTCTAAAGGAGCCATTTGAGACTATTTTCCATGTATGTACACTTTTGGCCATTAAAACAAATCTCATCCTAGTTTTCCTATAGAGGTTATCATTACCATCAAAGAAGGTATTATACTAATATTTTGTCCCTCTTAGTTTGGTAAAAATATGCCTAATTATGTCATTATGATCTTTTTTATAGGATTTTTTTAAATGCTAGCCCAATAAAGCCACTCTAATACCACTTGTTTGTTCCTTAAAATATCTACGAAGGGAGTAAATTGGATGTTGATAAATTTTAAACAAAAAAATTACTTCGTGTGTTAACGATCACAATTTATAAAGAATAAAAATATGAAATGAAATAATGAATTTCAATAATGCACCTAAGCAATGAAGTAAAATGAGTAAGGAAAGTGAGATATAAATTGATTTATAGTTATCTGACAAACAACCCTTACCTACATCTGCTCCTAAGACTCTTATTAAATTTCCTCTATAACTCTTCTTTTAAGGAAAAGAATAACTTATAATCTTTACTTGGCAAAAAGGATCCATTTTACAATCTTCCTCTAAGGGGAAGAGGAATTTTAATACCACTTTAAACATTCCTATATATAATAAACAAAAATACCAATGCAAGTTTACAACTCAAAATAGCTTACTTTATCAGTTTGATAAGATAAAAAAGGCTCACTCACTCAAAATGAGACATTGAATGCTTAAATAATTGAAAAACACTTTAAAAAGATATACAAATACTTTAGATATAATAATTAATGAGAAAACATGAATTCATGGGTTTTTTAGATCTCTACTAATAATTGGATTCAAAAACTAGTCGTTATAATGATTAGTTGTAGAGCATTGGTTGATTAGTGCAGCATATTGGTCAATTAGTATGCATTAAATGTATAAATTCAGTAGTCGTTAAGACATTGGTTGACCACTAAGATATATTGATTGATCAATGTGTCCGTTAGAGGGACTTTAGTCAACCAATGTGCCAATAAACAAACTTGTTACAAGTTTAACCTATATTTATTGGCTACTCTCATATTGGTTTACCAATGTATATTTAATGCACAAAATATGCTAGTTGTTGCACATTGGTTGACCACTTAACCATGTTGGTCAATTGGCGTGTTCTTTAGGGGGTATTGGTCAATGATATCACTATATTTGTTGACAAATGTGTTAACAAACTTACAAGTTACATGTTTAACTTATATTGCTTAACTAATAACCTATATTGGTTAATTAATCTCCCTAAAAATATGATTTTTGATTTGTTTAATGTAATGATACAACTTAACAAAATGTCTCGAAAAAATGTTTGAAAGATTAAGATGCTTTTCTTTTTAAAACCAAAAGCTTTGATGCTTATTAATGAATGAGAAGACTCATACAATGAAATGATAGGTCTTAATCTTCTTTTATTCTTGACTTGATCTTCTCTTTGATGATTGTAAAGTTTTTTTTTTTTTTATGAAACGTAAAAATGTATATTCATCAAAAGGAGAAAAGTACAGTTGCAAAGGGGCATACCCCAGTCAAGTATAACCAAAGCAACAGGTTGAAAAATGCGAAAAGATTGAATGAAGGCCAACGACATAGGACTCCACAAATCACCCAAGGTTGAACAATAAGTATTGGTCTAAGAAATCCCAAGAGAAAGAAGCCCCCAAAATCAGACAAAATAGGCAGCCCACCAGAGTAAGGAACCAGCCTAGCATATGCTACAAAAATAAAATAAAAAACCCACTAAGGAGGAGACGTGGATGCCTCTAAAAGGGCTCAACCATCAACCTGCCAGCAAAAGGCACGACGTCATTTCCTGCTTCCTGAACAACGACATTTAGGCAAAATTCCACCAAATGCATGCGACATCATCCCATCACATTCTCAGCAGAAACACCAGGCGACATCGGATCAGGTACACATCATCTACAGCCCACGTCTTCAGGGAATGCAAGCAGTAAGGGCAACCTGCAACTTGTAAACCCAAGAACAGAAAACAGAGAGAGACCAACCATAAAGATAACCCCTTTGTGTGTTTTTAGTAAACCATTCCTCCTCAAGATTCCCATAGCATGCAGAAAGTATGAGGTTGTGGCTGTATGTGAAGTGAATCCAAGGAAGAAGACAAGGGAGAAAATAGTTGAATATAAAACACAGAAAGCCCAGGCATCATCTACTCTCCCTTAACATAAAGCAAGGTACCGCACAATATAAGAATCCTATAAGCCTTGTCTTATTAAAGCAAACCCTAGTTGTAGAAAGCTCCCAACCTGTCAGTGGCTGCTCAGTTCGCTCTCGACACACCTGAAAAAAAATCATAAGAGCCAAAAGAAAACACCAGCTGGAAGTAGAAGAAAGCATGGGGTAGCAACGCCTAGAAGGTAATAAGTTCAGCTGGGTAGAGCCGATACAAAATCTTATAAATAGCCAACTTGATTTTAGATATGACATCTAGGCTTGAAAAAGAAGCACCCTCAAGCTGGACAGCATTGCAAGTGTGCCAAAGATAATAAACAGTACAGAGAAGGGCCAGGCGAATAACTTTGCATCTCAGGAGAGCTCCCTTTGCTTCTATACGGACCCATTTAATAGCCCATAATAAAGATCCCATTTCACGTTGGATACCCAGCCAATGTCGGATTCCACGCCAAACCACTCTAGTGAAATTACAACTGAAGAACAAGTGGTTGACAGATTCATTTTCCGTACCACACAAAACACACAAAGGATTCAAATCCAGAAAGGAGAGGTTGTCTTTGGTAGCAAGACGGTTCCTCAAGCTCAACCAAGCTATAAAGGACAATTTGGGAGGTATGTAGGCCTTCCAAATGAAGGACATCCAGGGCCTTTTGTGATGCTTAGTCCTTAGAAGGTCATAGATTTTGTGGGACAAGAAGCCACCATTGATACATAATTTCGGCAGTTCATTTTCAATAGCACCTCGTCCCCCGAGTTTCATCATCAAAGCGCCATGAATCACTGCTAGTTTTTTCAATAAGAGGGAGTCGCGAGGGTGGGGCACCCAATCCCAAATAGACATACCCCTAAGGTAGAAGTGTGGATCCATTTCACCCACAGTGAATTGGCTTCGGTATGGATGTTCCATAGCATTTTCGCTAATAGGGCCATGTTCTATGTTTTACAGTTCTTCAACCCTAGTCCCCTTTCCTCTTTAAGGGCTCAGATGGCATCCCAAGCAACTCGGTAATGTTTGCCACCCCAAAGGAAGAGTCGACAGATAGAAGCAATTTTATCAAGGATCACCACCAGGATAGGGAAGGCCTGAAGCCAAAAGGAAAGCATGCCTTGAATGATTGAGTTTATTAATTTAGCCCGGCCTGCATAGGATAGAGTTTTCCCATTCCAAGAATTGATAAAAGATTCCACCGCTTCTAGAAGACTGAAAAATTGAGCCACCAATACCCTCATTGGGGCCAAGGGTACACCCATGTATCAGACAGGAAATTCACCAAGGCCAAACTTCATCATCTGTAGGATATCCTCCCAATCTCGGTTCCATACACCCCCAAGAAAAATGTTAGACTGAGTAGGATTTACCTGCATTCCCGCCACCTAATTAAGTTCATTTAGCCCATCAAGTAAAATCTGGACAAAAATGGGGTCACCATGGAAAAGAAGCATAAGATCATCCACAAACGCCAAATGGGTGATCCCAAGTTGTTTGCATTTAGGGTGATAGTTAAAAGAAGAGTCAGCAGTCCGCAAATGTAGCACTAGTGAGAGGTATTCCAAGCAGAAGAGGAACAAGATTGGTGACATCGGGTCACCCTATTGCAGACCTCGTCTACCCTTAAATATGCCATGAAGACTTCCATTGATCGAGATCGAGAATGAAGTCGTAGTGATGCACTCAATAATCCAAGCAACAAACCGAGTGGGGAACCCCAACCCTAGCATCATTTCCTCCAGAAAAGCCCAGGAGACTGTATCATAAGCTTTCGAAATATCAACTTTGAGCATACAGCGAGGTGAGATACGTTTTCTGCTATAGCCCCGTGCTAATTCTTGGGTAAGAAAGATATTATCCCGCATATTACGCCCAGGCACAAATGCTGATTGGGCTGGATTTACTAAGGCACCCACTACCCCTGTCATGCGCTCTGTCAAGATCTTCGAAATTACTTTATAAACAACATTCAAACGGGCAATGGGCCGAAAGTTGAAAACTTTCGGGGTGGTCTTAGTTTTTGGGATGAGGGTGATAATAGTATAATTGAGTTGTTTTAACAAGCGCCCAGACTCAAAAAATTCATGAACTGTCGCCCATACATCACCTCCAATCCGATCCCATTGGTGTTTAAAGAAGGCCGAAGTAAACCCATCCGGCCCTGGAGCTTTGTCATTCCCAATATCAAACATAGCCCATCGGATGTCAGCATCTGCTATAGGGGCAAGCAACCAATCACACATGTCCAAGTTAAGAACTACACCATGATTAACAATTTGTGGGTCCACCCTTTCCCGTGGACTAGAAGAGCCAAAGAGCTCTCGGTAATAAGATCCCAGTGAGGTAGTTTCAGAGCCATCAGCTTTAAGGAGGTGGGTGATGGAATTCAATCACTTCCTTTTCTTTACCAAACCTGAAAAATTGCGGGTATTGCGATCAGCTTCCATCAGGTGTCGGCTCTTAGCTTTTTGTTAAAAAACATACGTTCAGCCTCCTGCAGAAACAGGGCATTCCTGCGCTTAGATTTCAGCAAGTCAGCAAGGCGCACATCCGTAGGGTGAGTGAGGGAGTCTTGGTAGGCTAGTTGGAATTCCTCCTGTGTTTCTTTGACCTTGCTAGAAATGTGCCCATAGGCCAGTTTATTCAAATTCTTCAAGGGATTTTTCAGCGCCTTCAACTTAGACGCAAGGAGAAATTGGGCAATTCCAGCCGTTGAAGATGCCCAAGTAGAGTCAACAATACCCGAGAACTGGGGGTGATGAAGCCAGAAATTAAAGAATTTAAACGGCCTATTACCCTGAAGCTCCTGCTGCCAAAGTTCAACAATGGTTGGACAGTGATCTGAATCAATTCTCATAGAAAGGAAATGAGCCCGACAGTACCAATCATTGGCTTCCCAAGCAGTATTAACAAGCACCCGATCCAATTTTTCCCATAATTGATTTTTCGTCCATGTGAACACCTCGCCTGTTGAAGGGGCATCATCAAGACCTGTGGCTACACAGAACTCCTACAAGTCTTTCAACAAGTATGTCGTAGATGGTTTACACCCTATACGCTCCATTGCTCGCCGAACACAGTTGAAGTCACCCATAATCACCCATGGAATTCTATTGCTTACATTCAACCCTGAAAGACGATTCCAAATTTCCCGCCTCTTAGGCATACTATAATGGCCATAGATACAAGACACCAAAAAGTCTCGCTTCGTAGTCCGTTGAATAAGCCAACAAAGGATATGTTGCTCAGCAACCTCCAAAACTTGACAAGAGTAGAAGTCAGGGTGCCACACAATGGCCATACGCCCTTTCTCAATCAACTGAAAAATTATGTGCAAAAGCCCATCCCGGAAAACGCCTACAATCTAACCGCTTTAAACCATCCTCAGTAAGCTTAGTTTCTAAGAGGCATAAGAATTTACAATGGTGTTGTCGAGCAAGAGCGACAACACTATTCTGTCGCGAGATCATGCCAAAACCTTGGACATTCCAACAAAGCAGATTCATTATTGCAAGCGGGGGGTCCCTACCCTGCCAGGTTTACTCGAGGAACCGACAAAATCTCTGGAACATCCAGCAGAAGCACTCCGTGAACTAGACTGCCCCTTCCCCCCTTTAGGTAATCCAGGATTAACACCAAGGAATCCTTACCTTTGGGAGTAGTCGACACCAGAAGACCCTGCTTACCTTCAGCCCCTTTGCCTAGAGAAGTCTCTTGTTCCTTTGGATTAGCAGCAGTCCCTGGAGTACGCGGTAGAATCGCATCATTGGTCTGGCCCATTTGGCTGGTCTGATTGACAGGTGCTATTTGAGAGGCTGGGGGTACAGAATGCCGCTCAATGACTTCTGAAGCTAAGGTTGTATTCGGTTGTTCATGGCTGCGATCTGTCCCTATTACACCCTCCAGATTGGACGCATTCACAGGCTGGGAATTAGCAGCTTGTGACACCCCTACTTTCGGCACCCATTTCTGCACTGTTAAGGAAGATTTCTTGCATGTAAAGAAATTATGCCCGAACAACTTACAAGAGCATCAGTAATGTGGGAAGGTTTCATAAACAATCAGCTAGGTTAATCGATTGCCCTCAGGTAAGTTGACCACAAAGCTAGTAACAAGTTTTTTGGATACATCCACTTCAACAAGAAGACGAGCATACCCAACTCTGGATTGTAAGTTAGTGATCTAATCAGTACAGAGAGGTTTCCCTACCATGGAACCCAACTTGGAAAGGCCTTTAGGAGTCCACAAATCAAGTGGAACATTCGGAAGTTTAATCCAGATGATCAACTCCATAAAATCCTAAAAATTGAAAGCGAAGCCAGGCGAAAGTGTTTTCAACATCAGAGTTTTACCAAACAAAATGTAAGCCTCCTCCCAACATTCGGAAGTTTAATCCAGATGGTCAACTCCATAAAATCCTGAAAATTGAAAGCGAAGCCAGGTGAAAGTGTTTTCAACATCAGAGTTTTACCAAACAAAATGTAAGCCCCCCCCCCCACTGCCAACACTCTGTAGGAAAATCCC
>JANKOD010026918.1:0-17128 GCA_026284645.1 Erythroxylum acuminatum | reverse complement strand
AAATTAGGCTTAATAAAAATCCAACCAAAATAAATCATGCTTAATTCATCACGAAAAAGTTCGGGGTCCAACAGTCACTATTCCAACTAATTCCAAATACCTAGCAAACAGACCCTTTTATTGTCCTACAACCCCATGTCTGCCATAGTATTCCCCTCTCTTGTCAGATATGACTATCTTTATTGATTTTCCCATCCGGTTCTCAACCTCAGTCTTAAAAATCTTGAACTTATCAATAACTTCAGACTTTTCCTTAAGCAAGAACATATAGCCCTAACGAGATCTAACATTGTACAACGTGACTGTATAGGGACCACTAATGTCTGTATGTATGAGGTCCAATAAAGCAAAAGTACAAGTTGACCCCTTTTTCTTTATCTTGGTCAAATTACCCCTACAACATTCGATACATGTTTCCAGATCACTGAAGTCCAGAATTGGGAGAATGTTATCCTTTATCAATCTCTCAACCCTCTCTCTGAAAATGTGTCCAAGATGTTTATGTCACAACATGTACGATTTTTCCTTAATGAAGGCTCTCTTTCGAGTAACAAGTTTGACAACATAAGAAGAGGCATACATTTCATTAGGAGTAAGACACATTCTATACAATCTGTCGGATAAAAAGTCAGTTCCGATATGTCTTGTTTTGATAAAATTATTTACAACTGAAGTATCAAATACAAAACGGAAACCTTCTTTATCCAAAACTGATATAGATATCAAGTTATGTCTAAAAGACAGTATATAAAACATGCCTCGTAAAACTAATAAAAATCTCGTATCAAGGTTTAATCCTACATCTCCTACATACAAAACATCCACCTCTTCATTGTTGCCAACCATCAGCTTCTCCTCTCCTTTAGTCGGCCTTCTTCTGGATCTAAACCCCTGCATTGTAGAAGCAACATGCTTAGAAGCTCCACTATCTAAACTTGATGTGGTTATAGCTACATTAGATTCATGAATCATAAAGGTTGAGGAATTGCCTGACAGTTCCTACTTAACCTTTCATAGCTTGTACTTCTCGCAATCAGACTTCCTATGCCCCTTCTTCTTGTAGAAGAAGCACCTCATACCTTTTAGGTCATGTGGCCTCTTTACAATGCTGAACTGTCCAGTCTGAATCTTCGAAGAGGGATAGGTTTCTTACCCTTACCCTTAGGTTGTTGGGGCTTAGCCTTTCTCTTGCCTCTGACAGCTGCAAACATAGTTGTATAAAGAGAACTCTTAATCTTCTCCTCCTCTGCAGCACACCGGGAAATCAGGGCATTGATGTCCCAGGTCTCATCCTGAGAGACGTAGGAGGTAGTCAACATCTCAAACTCTCGAGGGAGAGTATTTAGTGCCTGATGCACTATGAGATTATTAGGAATTGGTACATCAAGCGCCTTCAGCCTAGTTTGAAGGTGTACCATCCTGATGATGTACTCTCGAACACCTCCTTCTCCTGTATACCTCATAGAGAATAGTTCCTTAATCAAGTTGCTCTACTCTGTATGAGAAGACACCTTGTATCTATGGGAAATGCTATCCATGAACTCCTTCGCTATGGTTGTATCTGACAATCCACTCAACAGATGATCTAGAATCGACCTCTTGATGGTCAAATAACACATCATATTTGACCGCTCCCAAACCGTCATAGCTGCTTTATTAGCTTCTGAGTTGATATCCGTAAATGGAGAAGGTCTCTCGATGTGCATCGCATGCTGGCGTCAGCCATCTCCAATGCAAACTCCACGTCCTTCTTCCATTTCTTGAAATTGAAACCATTTAAAGTCTTAATCGTGACAGCATTGTTGTTTACAGAAAAGGTGATTGCAAGATTAAAAAAACAATATAAAAAATCAATTTAAATGCAGGACAACGACGATAAAATTATCTATACAGAGAATTCGATCACACATATTATGAAACACCTGTGGGCTGAATACATAATATAAGTAATTAGACCTCCACATAAAAGCGATCAGAGTACAAATTATCAACTCTCATGACACTACCACTTGTGGGTGAATAAATCATTTAAGCAACGGCTTTCCTCCATCTAATGCCCTTATGTACATCTCAAAATCTCATATAAAGGCAACACCTGTGGGCAGAATAATCAATATGAGACCAGAGACATCCCCCAACATGCACGCAGTACAATTTAAATACTGGCTTGAAAGGCCACTGTGATGACTACAATCTTACCAGTACCCAAAAATACCATAAACATAAGGGATATATCTTTATGTCATCCTCACATTATATATGGGCATAATATATGTGAAAATTAATTATAACTGTAAAAACTAGATTCACAATTAAATAATCACATATCATTACTGAAAACATTGTCTTTAAACTTTATTTTAGACTTCTATAAATAAAAAATCTTAATGAGAATGTCTATCGTACTTTCCTGAATACCAAACCTATCGCACGAGACATAAAACTTTAAGTGTCTCCCTCATGTCCAGTTTGAAGTACGAAAATGCACTCAAAATTAGCTTTAAAAGGCTTTAAAAGCTTTTCCGAAATCCAATTACCAATGTAATAAATCCAGAATAATTGAAAAACTACTTTAAAAATTCTCTGAACCTGAAAACTAACCCAAAAGGACCTAAGGCTCCTTTACGGAAATTCTAAAATTTTCCTTTTTTTCTTCTAGTGCTGACGTCATGCTAACGTCAGCAGTATTGTAGAGCTGACGTCAGAGCGACACTGCACGCAGGTGTCAGTCTCAAATCCTGGATTTTCGAATTGAGAGAAATGGCGCATGCTCCGTTTACTATATGGCGCATGTGTTGTACACACCGACATATGTCCTAATCCATGTTGTCCACGTGTCGGGCCAAATGCGGCGCTTGCCATGTACGCACCAGTCGTTTCACACTTGTGGGAGAGTGAGCCGCATGAGGCGCCTGCGTTGCACACGCCACACGCATCCCTCAACGTGTGGTGCCAGTTGGTAGCACGCGATTGGCACTTGCAATGCACGCACCCTCCGTATCGCCACTCCGCCCACTACTGTAGCACCATCGAGTATGTGCGGTGCACACACTTGTCGATGCATCACCCTCGACGGGAGGTTAATTTCTGGTGTCTTGGGAGCCATTTTTGGCTCATTTTAACCTGTTTTCGACCCGTTTTTTATAGATAGCCTTATGTATACCACTTTTACATATAAACAAATCAAAAAAAGAAGAAAACCATAATGAATGGAAACCGAAAAACTTTCGTTTCTGGCAACCCGATCACATAACCGCTCTGATACCACGTGTAACACGTAGAATAAACCTTATTACATGTCTCAGATCGTTCATGAAAGGATTAAAAATGAAGGAAATGCGGAATACCTGATTTCGGTTCCTTCGATGTTCCAAAGCAGTTTCCGATGCCAAAACGAGCTCCAATCTCCTGAGATGTTTGTGGAAGTTGATCACCGACACTTGGTTAACGCTTTTCTTCAGTTTCCTTAAGACATAAGCACTTCTAACGGGTCAGAGGATCCGTATACTTACGAATTAATTCAGTAACTGAAGGAGACCTTAACTTTTATATAAAGCTTTCATATCAGGCTTCCCCATCATAAGCCTGATATGGGTCCGGTTCACACTAATTAGGATTCATTTTTCTCCCAAATTTTGACCCATTAATCCAAATCATTTATTGGGTCACTTTATTACCTTTGTTAGGATCGAATTACGTAACTTAACTGATAAGTTATTTAAAAACAAAAAATACAATTAATAGTTGTCCAATTTATGGAGAAGGACAAAATTGTCCAACACTAATGTTTAAAGTTTTGGGTTAAAGTGTGATATCAAGACCAACGAGTATGTTCTCATTATTAGGTCCATGATAAAGATCTCTCGTGTAAGTGGACTCTTTAGTGCCAAGTGTCAACACTTTCTTTTTTATTTTTACAAAAGATTATTGGAACGTATATCCTTATGACACAACAAGCCATAATATTTACATATTACCGTAATAATTCTTGATCGCACTGTCATTCAAAGTCCAGGAAGAATTACACAATTATAACTTTGGTGACGAGACAATGAGGTCAAAAGTAAAGAAGTAGGTGAACGGAGAGATTGATGCAATCACAGAAGATTTGATGAAACAAGTGGGCGAGTAAGTCCAAAATTTTGCAACTTTGACCAAAGACTCTGTGATGCTTCAAAAACAACAGGCCACGAGCCTTCGCCAGCTGAAAAAAGATAAGTCATTGGATGCACATTTAATAATCGGTCAGTCAAATCAAACCTTTTCTTTTTCTCTTGCTTCTGGACGATTTATAACGGAAGAACCGACCTATTTATTAACTACATAACCCTTCTTCTCCTCCTCCTTCTTCTTCTTCTTCTTCTTGACTTTTAAGACCCCTTTCCGACCAATCGTGCATGCATTAGATACATATACACACAGTATGTATGAACTCTTCAAGGCTACACGCTAACTTATATCTAATGTAGAGTGACGTGTATTTATTAATCTCATTTGCAATCACGTATTCTAATATTTTGGATATATGTAAAAGAGTAGACTTGATAACTACAAGGTTTGGGTTAAAACGACCGTCACAATCATAAAAAGACGTCAAGGAATATTCTGCTATCACGCGCCTGACGCTTAATCACTTGGTTTAGATATTTAATCAAGTAATGAGTATTCCTCCACCAAACTATAGTCGATCGAGAATTGAAAAGTGTTAGCATTTTGATGTCGTCTAATATGTAATTAGTGGCATCCGATTTCTATTAATCAACTTTCTAATCGCACCGTCTAGTTGTTTAAGAGGTTAATTCCTTAAAAAGTTGAGCTCAATGAGTAACTTCGCTGTCCAAGATATCAAAGTCTTTTTCAATACAAGTTATCAGTTGAGTGAAGCAAAGAGCTATCTAATCCTAGTGAATCACAACTGTAAGTCAACTGCTTAATTAATCTCAATCAAAAGAAAGAGAATGAGAGGATTGAATATAATTTAAATTACAAATTAATTTAAAATTTATAAGCTTTATGATAAAATATTTAAAATTTTATTTTTATTAAAAGAATTCCTGAAATTTTGGATTTATTTGATAAATCTTTTTATTTTTAAATAATAAGGATTATATTATATTATTATACAGTGAATGCTTATATACAATTTAAAAATTTTGGGAATTAATGTATTTTACTTCAAAGTTTATGAACTTTAAAAGATTATTTTCATTAATTATTTATGATACTCTTAAGTAATTACTATGTACTAATTAAAAATGTACGCAATAGTATTTCAGATAAAAAAAGATATACTGCATAGTTATCTGCAATACGATTAATCAAGTATAGGCTACATAAACTCTCAATAGTTTCCCCAAAAAATCAATAAGTCGGGCATTTCCAACTGACCAAGTGAAACTGACATTTTCTCATATACGACTGACTAAAACTAAAGTTTTATTAAACAGCATTTCCAAGGGGTAGAGATTTAAGAAGTCTTCTGAATTCTGATTTTAGAGACTTTGAGTATGACTTTATAATGTGCCTCAAAATATTTATATGTTTTAAAACAAAATATTGTATTTAGGCACAGATAAGGTAACTGACATTAATCTTACATAATGGCATGTAAGTTCAACATTGGACATAATAAACATGTGGATGGATAACATCAAAATTACTTTTATTAAGTCATATAATTAGCCAACAAAATTAATGAATATTTCAAATAATCAGTAAATAAATAGGTATCTCGAAGAATCTCACTCTCGCCTTTCTTACTCATATAAAAAGTCAACGAATTGAGTAGACAAAATTTTTTATTTTAAAAAGGTCAGAAAAGGGTAATCAATGTATGTAATTTTTTATTTATATTTTTTGCAAAGAGATTGTTTCCGTGTGAGTCACAGAGAGTATTCTAAAGCTTCAATTTAGTTTTTTATTCCATTATTAAATTTTATTAAAATAGATATAAGATTTCGTCATTTACGGCAAGTCAATATCAATGAAGTCTCGGTCATGGACAGACAAAAGAGAAAGACGGACGTGTACTTAAGTAGAAAATCGTAAAAAGAAATACAAATACAAATTTTGAAGGTCAGTTTTGACCGCTAACTACTCCATTAGCCATTCATTTCATACCATAGCTTCGATGAAGATTCCAACGGGAGAGAATTCTATTACGAAACAAAAGTAAATTATAGCCTTGGGGATGATGACAGGAGACTTTGGTAGTGTCTGATATACAATATAATATTATAGTATTCCGTTGAATTTTATTGAAAGTTCAAAGGAAACCTACCATCCACCACATGTATTTATATATCTACATCCAAATTGGTCTGTACAATTTCCATACTTGGTCTTCGCTTCTACACTGGTTCTGGTTCTGATTCTGATTCTTCTCTTTAACTAAACTTCCATATATACCATTTCCAGTTGTTTAACATCATTGGATTAGATTCAACATTAGAAATATGGAGGAGGGGAGAGGAGTGCATCATCATTTTGATACTAATTCGGACACAGAAAGCGTAGCAAGTGACCGGACAGCGTTTAGCGGACCATTAGTTGTCGGAGGAGGCACTTCCCACAAGAAACGATCTACCAAGAAGAGCGCCAGGTTCAGTGATAACGTTGTCAGCAGCATCAACAGTACCAACACCACCAACAACAGCGACGACGACGATGCCTCGTCCTATGTAGAGATTACTCTGGACATTCGTGATGATTCCGTGGCGGTTCACAGCGTTCAGACAACTGGGCATGAGGATCCTGAGCTGGCTTTGCTGGCTAAGAAGACTTTGGAGCGAAAGACTTCTGCTTCTTCGTTCTTTCGGACCACTTCGTCCCAGATCAGACAGGTGTCTCAACGTTTTACGAAAAACCTGTCGAGAAGGCACTCTTCTGCTGCCAGACGTTTCGATAGGACCAAGTCAGCCGCCGCCCACGCCTTGAAGGGTCTCAAATTCATCGCCTCCACTACTTCCGGAAATGGATGGGCGGCAGTCGAGAAACGCTTCCAAAACCTTACTGCTTCTTCTAAAGACCTCCTACCCTCATCCTTGTTCGGCGAATGCATAGGCACGCACTCACTGAATCCTGATACATTGAGAGTTATTCCTACCTTATTTCTCGATTTTTAATGTTTATATCTGATATGAATTACAGGGATGAATAAGGAATCAAAGGAATTCGCGGGAGAACTATTTCGTGCACTAGCTCGTAGAAATAACATAACCGGTGATTCCATCAACAAGGCTCAGCTTAAACAGTTCTGGGATCAAATATCCGACGAGAGCTTCGACTCCAGGCTTCAAACCTTCTTCAGCATGTAAATCCATAACTTTGATTATTTTTAATCGCGGTCTTCTTTGACAATTAAATGACATATATTTGTAAGTATCGAAACGTTGCTTCCTGGAAAATAATCAATAATTTAAGTAGTCGATAATATCCATGCAGGGTCGACAGAGACGCGGATGGAAGAATCACTGAAGAAGAAGTCAGTGAGGTTGGTATAGTTGAGAGCAAGTTAATAGTTTAGTCTGATTGGGCTTGCTCCTTCAAACCATTTATTTTAAAAGTCAACTAATTAAACTCTTTCAGAACTAACACTGACAGAGTCATATACTTCTCAGATTATCAGTTTAAGTGCTTCAGCGAACAAGCTTTCCAACATTCAGAAACAGGCCAAGGAGTATGCAGCACTTATTATGGAAGAATTAGACCCAGATAATGCTGGATACATAATGGTAATTGTTATATACACATTTACAGCAATATAAAAGCAAGAAAAAGATGGACTCTGTTCCTGACTGCTTTTGATGAACAGATATACAACCTGGAAACTCTTCTGTTACAAGCACCAAACCAATCGGTGAGCGTTGGAGATAGTAGAGTTCTGAGTCAACTGTTGAGCCAGAAGCTAAAGCCAACACAGGAGAACAATCCATTGAGGAGATGGTACCAGAGTGTGAAATACTTTCTGATGGATAATTGGCAGAGAGTGTGGGTTATGATGCTGTGGATGGGAATTGTAGCAGGCTTGTTTACTTACAAGTTCGTGCAGTACCGTAATAAAGCTGCTTACGAAGTAATGGGCTATTGTGTTTGTGTTGCTAAAGGAGGAGCAGAGACTCTTAAGTTCAATATGGCCTTGATTTTATTCCCAGTCTGTAGGAATACCATTACTTGGCTCAGAAACAAGACCAGGTTGGGCGTAGCCGTGCCTTTCGATGACAATCTAAATTTCCACAAGGTACGGATTGATCTTATGTTTTGTTTATAAGTTTACTTTGGACGATACAAACTAATATGAGTATCGTATGGCAAGTTCAGGTGATTGCAGTTGGAATTGCCATTGGTGTAGGACTACATGCAGGAGCTCATTTAACATGCGACTTCCCTCGACTGCTTCACGCAACAGAAGAGGAATACGAGCCTATGAAGCCTTACTTTGGGGAAGAACAACCTTCAAACTACTGGTGGTTCGTGAAGGGAGTGGAGGGGGTCACTGGAATCATAATGGTGGTGCTAATGGCAATAGCATTCACATTAGCCACACCTTGGTTCAGGCGTAATAAGCTCAACCTCCCCAAACCACTCAAGAAACTCACCGGCTTTAATGCCTTCTGGTACTCGCACCATCTCTTTGTCATCGTCTACGCTCTCCTCATTGTCCATGGCATCAAGCTCTACCTCACGAAGCAATGGTATAACAAAACGGTGAGGCTTGTCTTTCACTTCCATACTTACTCCTTTTTTCTTCTGTTCTGCATTTTGCTGATGCAAAATTCTCTGCAGACATGGATGTATCTGGCAGTGCCCATTGCCCTTTATGCATGCGAGAGGTTGATCAGGGCTTTTAGATCAAGCATCAAGCCTGTTAAGATTCTCAAGGTAATTGATAAAACTTGAAGAATACAAATACGGTTTTTTTACTACTGAGTTGATTGATCTTCATACATCTAATGAGTATTGTGTGTCCATAAATACTTCAGGTTGCGGTGTACCCAGGAAATGTTCTTGCATTGCACATGTCAAAGCCTCAGGGTTTCAAGTACAAGAGCGGGCAGTACATGTTTGTCAATTGTAATGCAGTTTCTCCCTTCGAGTGGTACGCACTTCATTGAACATACGTATTTTAGCTGTTATATGAACCTTCTGAGGTCTAACATTACTGTGACTAATTGGTACGTATATAACATGAACAGGCATCCGTTTTCTATTACCTCAGCACCAGGAGACGATTACCTCAGTGTCCACATTCGAACATTAGGTGATTGGACGCGACAGCTTAAAACTGTTTTCTCCGAGGTTTGACATGACATAACATGCACTTGTCCTGATCAAGTTACAGATCATACATAAGTTTCTCAATTTTAATGGTTCAATCACAGGTATGTCAACCTCCACCAGCTGGGAAAAGTGGACTACTCAGAGCTGATCACATGGAAGGGGGAAGTAATCCAAGGTAATGTGATCGTGATGTCGAGTGTTAAGCACTGAATTCTTTTATGTATATTGTTTCTGTTAAATGAGACGAGTAATGATTGGCATGCATGCAGCTTTCCCAAGATAATGATCGACGGTCCATATGGGGCACCAGCACAAGATTACAAGAAATATGATGTGGTCCTACTGGTAGGATTGGGGATTGGAGCCACACCCATGATCAGCATAGTCAAGGACATCATCAACAACATGATGAACAAGGAAGAATCAGATGATCGATCCATACAATCCTTAGAGAATGGGAGCTATGGTGTTTCTACTACCCCTAGGAGTGGCAGTAACCATAAGAACAAGAACTTCAAGACAAGGAAAGCGTACTTTTACTGGGTGACAAGAGAACAAGGGTCATTCGAGTGGTTCAAAGGGATAATGAACGAAGTTGCAGAAATGGACGATAAGGAGGTGATAGAGCTCCACAACTACTGCACAAGTGTCTACGAAGAAGGTGACGCCAGGTCAGCTCTCATAGCAATGCTTCAGTCTCTTCACCATGCAAAGAACGGTGTGGACGTGGTTTCAGGCACGAGGGTGAAGTCCCATTTTGCCAAGCCTAATTGGAGACAAGTCTACAAGAAAATTGCTCGCCACCATCCCGAATCTAAAATTGGTGCGTTTCACCTACTCTATCCACTAGCTGAACCCATTAGTTGCAATCAGCTGTCCTTCATAACACGTGTAGCTAACTTTTCGTGCATGTTATGCCATGTTTCAGGAGTTTTCTACTGTGGGGCACCAGCACTAACGAAGGAGCTAAGGCAACTGGCTTCAGACTTCTCCCGCAAGACCTCCACTAAGTTCGATTTCCACAAAGAGAACTTTTAAGCAGCAGATTTGAAAGATTGAAGATATTAGTATATAGAGAAGATGATGATCATACAGACTACTATTGCTCTATTCCATGTATGTAGCAATGGGCCATGGAGCAGTCGAAAAAGAAGAAACTACGGCGAGTTCTGACCAAACGAACATGCTATGTGTATAGTGTTGGTTGGTCATTTATTTCTAGAGCAATCAATTCACTCTTTATTCTTTTTTTTCTTTCTTTCTTCCTTTTCAAGTCCTTCACTTTATTTACTAAAAGTGTTTTTTTTTTTTTCCTCTTCTTATAAGTTCACCATATGTAAGTGTAATAGAAAGTCGTGTTTTAGTGATAAACTGGACATTTTAGCTATTGATTTATTTTTTATAAAAAGTAATAGAAAGTCGTGTTTTAGTGATAAACTGGACATTTTAGCTATTGATTTATTTTTTATAAAAAGAATAGAGGAAACAAGGGCGGGGCCCCGAAAGATCCTCTACGAGGAGAAAATGACACCCGGGAGTGGGGTAGCAAGAAAGGTAACCCCGATATCAAATTGAGTGGCATGATTTGCGAGCCAATTCGCGCAGCCTTTGGGACGGGAGCAGCCTTCAGGAGAGATGGTTGGCATCTCCCCTGGCAGGAACGGGAGCAGCCTTCGGACTTACCTGTTAACGACACATTCGGTTAACGCTACCTACCTTCGTGGTGGATCTATAACCAATTTTAGCCGTTGATATTAATAGAATTGTATGTTATACTTAGTTGCTTATTGCGTTGGAAACTTAGTTTCTCTATAATTATACCCCAAATCTTAAAAATCACATCGGACATGATATTAGGAAAAAACTAATAATATTGAATTTTTTAATATGGACAGAATGTAGAGTCCATTAATAAGAATTGAGCTTGGGTCAATCATTCTCCAAATAACTAGAACCAGTTGTTTAGATAGTTGACTCTTACCACTTATAAACCCTTTAACATTTTCATATCTAGACAATATGAGACACGCTAATAAATAATGATTTAAGTTAACTGCTTACACGTATTCTACGAGCCTACACATATATACATATGTACATAGGATCGTTTTTAACGTTTTATAGGTCATGAACAAAGTAAAAAGAGGAGTTCTTGGGAGAGTTAAGAATGAATCCTATTTTACCTCATTTTGTTCTTTAGGAGAGTTAAGAGTAGATCTTCTTTTGTCTCATTTTGTTCTTTATAAAAATTAAGAATGAGCTATATTTTGTCTCATTTTGTTTTTACAAGGGTCAAGAGTAAATTCTATTTTATTTTTCATAAGAGTGGGTCTTAAACAGGTGTCATGCCTGCCCTTACTCAGAGCCGAACCTGCGTACATGTGGCTCGTTTAAAAATAGCGTCTCTACTAGTAAGGAGTAAGATTGCGTAGTGCTAAATTTTCTTAGATGCTTCATATTAGTAGAATTTTTAGTACATGTTGATGTTGTAGTACATATATAAATAGAAACATTTCTTTTATAGATAGTTCAACCAACTTCCTTTTCATATCTGTTACAACAACCACACTACAACTGGACATTATTACTCATTTTTCTTAAGAATTTCTAAATTACTTTAATTAATGACTTCTTCTTGGAAGTATGTTTAAAAAAGAAAAATCAAATGACCAAAGCAACCAATGCCCGTTAGCTTTTCACTTCAATAATTTCTTGGACCAAAAGGTTGAGCCCCAACCCCAAAGACCCCCGATCGCGGGCCCGACCACCGACGGAGGAGTGCATATAACTATCAATAATTTCTTAATATTGTTCGTATAGGTATGCATATAACTATGTATAGGAGGTCCCTCTCAACTTAGACCAAGCTCTTTAGCCTACCCAATTATACAAAGTTAAATTTAAGTACATTTGTTACAATTGGACTTCTTCTTGGCCGCGTTTTGAGACATTGTTGGCACTTTCATCATGGCCAATTTGAAGTTAACCAAAATGGTCAAAAAATGAAATATAATGGCTTACATACTATGCGTGTTTTTCAAAAGATGCATGTAAGATTCAAACGATACATGATATTGATGTTATGTTTTAGTCAATTGTCTTCCCAAGTCTCAATTGTTCGGTAACAACCCAAGAACCTTCCACCGTTGCGGCTTCTTTAGACATGTGTTTCATTTCTCAAATAGGCTTATAAAATAAAAGCCCAACTTGGACATGTTCAAAGTTCAGATTAAATTAAGAAAATGGCATCCAAGCTCAACTTGAGCTCATTTTGCAAAGTTGACAAAGAAAGGTCCAAATTGAACATAATCAGAACTTAGAATAAGGTCAATTAGTGTAACTCAGGCTGCATAAGCCAAGTTCACTTCCACCTTTGTAAAGTCAAACTCGATTCAACTAACATTTTAAATGACCAAATCGCAAAGTCTTTATCAAGTAGTAATCTGAGTTTATAAACGTATTGAAAAATAGATTGTTATATATTGATTTAATGATGAAATCCTAATTCAACGCTTCTAATATGAAATCAAGTCAACGAATTTCAGTGCACAGCTTCCCTTTTTGCGAGAGTTGAAAAAGAGTTATTAATTATCCGCAACCTTCTCTTGCATTTTTACAAAAGAAGTTGTTTTTGATTCGAATTTGTGACTTTCCGATCATAAAAGAGTGACTTTACCATGCTTCTAATATGAAATTCTTTTTATTTTGGTTGGTAGAGTTTGTAATGAAATCCGAGCACATAACCAAGCCAGCACATGATTGCTAAGGTCCAAGTGCCCTCCATTTCCTTCTTAACCCAAACAACAAAGTGATGTAACCCATTCAGGGTCAGACCCATCTTGAGGAATACAAACCCATAATACTTGGTCTGGTCTCTGTTTTGGATTATGCAGTAACATCTTCACTTAGTAAAGCCCAATTATGGAAAGTGATAATTTATGAATTTCTATTGGGACGGGACGGGGGTCCCATCCTATTCCAATGTCCAAAGAGAGAGAACAGACAGTCAAAGAAGTCGACCATAGCATACGTGCATAGTATTGCATTTACTGGTCAAACATATTCATATTAGGCAGCATTGGAGATTGAGATTGAGACGGTCACCGTCTTCGTGGGTTTCAACTTTGAGACAAAACACGTGCGCTACCAAAACAACAAACGGACTCCATACTTGGACTAATAACAAACTTCTCCCCCACCCCACCCCCACGCTTTCGTTGAACCCTTTTTTCAATTCTTTTTCTTAATAAAATTATTATTAGAATTAGGCTTATAATAATACAAATTACTTAATAATTTCAAATATGAAGTGTTTTTGCATATTTTCATTTTACAACCAAAATGGCAACTTTGAGATATTTTTTGTATACAAGGGAAGGAAAACAAAAGCAACTGGTGCGTAAAGTCTAAGCTCCTGCGAAAGGGTCTATTATAAAGAGTTTCTTGTATGTCTCAGTAAAGGGCATCCAAAATATTCTGTGGAGGCTTTTGAAGAGTATGCAATCTGGCGCTGCTCTAGAGGTTAAACGCGCCAATTGATCTGCATATTAATCTCCTTCACGATGAGCATGCTCAATTTGTACTTCTCATTCTCGAAATATCAAGTTACGGATATCTGTCACTAAAAAAATGTTCAATTAAATCATTCCGGGAGAAAGAAAAAATATTAATTACCTCTAGGAAGGAAGAAATAATATTACCAAAAGCATGTGAAAAAAAAGCAGGCTGATTGATGCATGGCGTTAGCGCCACAACTAGTGGAGTCTCACACGCCTCTCGCTAAAAACCAAAAATTGCCAACCGAAAACAACTCTCTCCCTCCCTCTTTGACTGGCTACTATTCTCAATACAAATATTACTGTTTAAGTATTTCTTCTTGCTTCCAAGTTCCAATTTCAACTGCTGCTAAATGCTAATCCAAAATGGGATTCCTATAGTACAGAGTCTATAAAACATACACATGTATCCTCTCCGACCCTTCTCTTATCTTTGCTGACTCATCTCTTCTCAACATGCAATAGTTCTTACCGTATGCACAAGCTAAGCTGAGTTTCCTAGTCATGGGGATTAAGCTTGTGAATCTCCATATATTCCCTTGGTGTTTTCAGCTAATGGGCCACCGCTTCCCCTGCGTGCAAGACCAACACCAAGACCGGCCTGCACCAACCATCAAGCTCATCAACTCCGATGGCAAAGTCACCGTCTACCACAGACCAGTTCGCGTCTCTGAGCTAATGATGCAGTTCCCAAAGCACTTGGTGTGTTCTTCTGATTCCTTGTACATAGGCCAGAAGATCCCATCTCTTTCCCAAAACGACCGCCTTCAGCTCGGTCGCAACTACTTTCTTCTACCTAAACACTGTTTCCAGTCTGTCCTGTCTTTTGTCACCATAGCCTCCTTTACCAGTCAATCCTCCTCCCAAGCATTGAGAAATTCAAGAACCGCACTTGTGAAGAAGGCAGCCACATGTCAGCCCTTCGACATACAAAAATCTCCATCTGGGTGTTTAAGGATACGAGTGTCGGATGAGTTTATTATATGGCAGTTGATGGAACAAGGCAAGCTCAGTGAGTCAGAAGAAGAGAAAGATAACAACAGCAAAAGAAGTAGAGTATGCAGTACTCCTCAGTTGCGGAGGGATTATACTCAGCTTGTAGGGTCTCAACGATGGAAACCCAAGCTCGAAACCATTAAAGAGAAGGGGAAGAAAAGAAAGCTTTCGTATTTCGGAATGAAGAAGAAGAAGAAACATCTGTCTAAGGCCACCCAAAAAGCTCAAGTCACCCAAAAGACTCGTAACAAGATCACTTCGGAGCATCAACATCACGCCACATCCATCAAGCCTTCTTCCAAATCCAAAATCAAGACTACCATCAAATCAAGGAAATGATACTCTTATAGCAGATTCAGGAGACGGAGCACTTTTGATGTTTCCAAATTTTACCTTATTTTCTTTTGACATCTTTTTGGTGATTGAGGTTTGCCAATGCAGACCTGGTGTATGTTTGTAAAATTGCAGGTAAATTAGTTAGATCTATACAAAATCGAAAGTTAAGAAAAGTGTGTAAAACTAAATCAGATGCTTTTGTCAAATCAGTCATACAGCTCAATGTCTTGTTCCGAAATTTTCATATTTTTCAGCTTGCAGCTTCAGCTTTTGCTTCAATAAGAGAATTGATCGATACCAAGAATTGGAAGAAAGGTATTGCTATTCTCTTTCACCCACTTGCAGGAACTCATCTCGTTAAACAAACAATACTTACAAATAACAAGTACCTAACTCAAACCACTTTTGTTCTAAAAGAAAGATCCTTCTAAATATTGCAGGGCTATTCTTCATATGCCCAACCTTAGCATTTAGGATAGGATAGGAGGATCATCGTCTTGGAAGTCGATGTCTGATCACTCTCCGTTCTTGATCTAACTCAAAATTTGCTGAAGAAAAATCCTTGCTTGAGAAGAACGGTCTTAGATCACTAATCCCACGTTCATCTGCCTGCAATAGTTGAAGAAATAACCAAAACATTCCACAAGTCAGTATAATATTTCATCTTGCAATCCGACCATCCAACAGAAAAATCTTAGGGAGACTAAAAAGATTAGGTTTCCTGTACCATGCTCAGCAGATCGTCCACTTTCACATCAATATGGGTAAGCCCAGAAGTAGAACCCGAAATTAATTCTTCAAAGCGAAGCGCTTTGTTCACAAGCTCTTGTAGGAGACTGAGAAGCATTCTATTGTAATCCATCTTGTAAGTGATGTATTTTCTGAAACTCTGTATGTACATTAAGCCAGGCTTAGTAAATACTTCAAATTGGCCATAAAATTACACTTATAGCAATAAGAATCGTCCACTTTCAGTTGTTTGGATGAACACAAATGCAAAGCCTGTTTGTCTAAACTGGTAGGATCGAGTAACTTGTGAATGAAGATGAAATAGGCCTAAAACATAGTTTAAGACCACCCTGTCTGGTATCAGTCGAGACATAGATTCTGTAGCCAAAATGTGATAAATATTTTTATTTTCAAAATTCGAACCCAGAACAAGTCAGACACTTGGGTTGTTTAAGAAAAAAACTTCGGCCGATTGGCACATGTACATTGAAGATATTTGGTGTCAGAAACTAGCTTCGTAAACAAAAGCTAAAACAATATGGCATTTGGAGGTGTGCATTCCCATAGAATCCTTTTTTGTCTTTTTCCCTTTTGTTCACACCCATTCTCAAACAGTATGATAGGGTATATTAGAAGTATGCCACGGGAATATAAACAAACAGAAAGAAGGCTTAAGAGAAAAGCATCCATTCTCTTTACCTTTTGAAGAGCTCTTTGCACGCCATACTTTTGTGTTGAGATGAATGAATTTAGTAAAACACCTATTGCCATGTCAACATCTTCTTCCGTGACATGCTGCCTGAGGTGCATTCTGGCATGTGCTTCAGACATTCTAATCATCGATTCTATGTGCCTCACTGCTATTGGAACTCCTTGTCCATGCTACATAAGTATAGTAGAAAGGAATATAGCAGGGTTATCGATATATTGCATGCCCATTAAAGTTAGTACCAAAGAGTAGAACAAACATCTCACCGATGATTCTCTTCGAAGTTCAGCATATACTTGTGTGAGCTTTTCCATGTCAGAATCATGCAACCTCGGGAAAACGTTTAACTTGGCATATGTTATGTATTTCTTCAGCAAATCTTGGGAAATAATCTGGGACAAATTAAGTACTCATGATTAAAGAAATAAAAAGATCAGGCCCATCTCTAGAAAATAAATGAAGGCTCTTAGGCTCTTAATTATGATACCTCTGGATCTTGATCAACTGGCCTGGCAGAGGCTTG
>JANKOD010026863.1:0-17147 GCA_026284645.1 Erythroxylum acuminatum | reverse complement strand
GAACAAGCCATCTGCGGGTATCTGATCTCCGATCTTTAGAGAAACAACGTCACCCACCACAATATCAAATATAGATATCGGAAAGTGCCTTCCACCTCTCACCACCTGCACCTTTATGTTATTGCACTCATTTGAAAGCTTCTCGAATTGCTTGGATTGCTTGAAGTTACTGACAGCAGAGATTACGACAACAAGAAAGACAGCTATACAGATACTGCCTCCATCATACCAGCCATCTCTAGGTCCATGTTGCTTTACACCGAATGTAATAGATAAAACAGCACAAACCACAAGGATGATAATGGTCGGGTCTTTGAATGCTTCAAGTACAAAGGTAAAATAGCCTTTACTGGGCGGTTTGCTGTACTTATTGGCACCAAAAACATCCCTTCTATAAGCAAGATCAGACTCCGTACCTTCTATGCCACCCTTCATGTCAGTGCGTAGAGAAGCAGCAACTTCCGCAACTCCTCCCAATTGATTCAGAGATTCAAGATTCTTCTCCTTCACCGTGACAATAAGTGTTCTCTGATCAACGTTAAGGAAGTCAGGTTGAAGTTCACGAGCATCGTTTCCATGTACATCAACAGTAACATAGGAGAGGGAACGTAAAAGCCTGGTCTGCTTGACCAAAACTTTCCTGGATAAGGAAACGAGAAGCCTTGTAAAATAAATGGCCGTGAATGCCATCCGCCACCTTCTTTGGTGGAGTTTGCCGGTGATGACATCTTCCCGATAGTCAGGACTGGCGGTTCCGTTGGTTTGTCGAGAACGCAGGTGCATATTGACTACAGGAAAACAAGGTCAAAGTGAAGGAGACCGGAAGAAACGAAAAGCTTGTGAAGAAAGCCAAAAACAGGAATAAAGTGAAGGAATAAAGAGGAGGAAAAGGATTGCAAGGAACCTAAAGGCAGTTTCAAAGTGAAGGGAATCGAGAAGGGTTGTGAAGAAAGATGTGATGAACAGTAACTCATTTATAGCAGAAACGGTTATGAAGAAGATGCTTTGCATCTTCTTTGAAGTTTCGGAGTAGCTTCGGTAATTCACTCTCTGACGCTGGATTTGGAACTCAACGTGTTTCTGTTATGGATTTACGTCTGTTTACTAAAACATTAAAAACAAGAAACCGGTATGAAATTTCCTGCATTAATTATCGTTGATCATGTTAATCTATGAGCATTAACTATAAATTCGAATTTAGTATGTTTATTGTTATTTTTGTAGAAAATCATTCATTACATTCTAACCAAAAACATCAAATATCTAACTTTATTGTCCCCAACTTTACATGATTATTTTTAAGGTAATAATTCAAATGAGATGAATATTTTATTATTTTATGGCTATTCGAAAAGATTTATAGCATAAATCCCATTCCAGCAAGTTCATGAATTACATTTTTGCAACAGATATGTTTTCATGATGAATTTATCAGCAAAGAGGACAGCGTGCAAGTAGCTATAATTTTCTTAGGATGATGGAATAAGCAGTACGTAATAATATCTGACTTGGACCATCTTCCAACGGAAACAATTTTAGATAAAGACTTGCTTAGACTCTCTTTTTTTTTTCAAGACTTGTATTTAGAAAATTTTGACTCCTGACCCGACTGTACGAGGACAAGTCATAAAATAGAATAACCTCAACTTACGTGGCTATTGTCAACAAAATGCCAAATCAGAACATGCTTATAATTAAGATTTATAATTTTTTGGAACAATTAAATTTCATAGCTCTTATAATTCAGCATGTTGGTAAGTTATAACACTAAAAGAAAATACAGCTGATTCTATAATTTCAAATCTATAAATCAATATTTCATCATTTCTAATTAAACTAAGTAAATCAATATTTCAGATTAAGGCAGTCTTGAGTTTAGTTAACAAGCCTAATAGTAAATAGAATTTAGGTTCATTCTTATAATAATAATTGGTAACAATTATGTTCTAAATATGTTAATATTTATTAGGATATTTAATTTAAAAATGGTCTCAGTAATCACACAAATTGCATATAAAACATATCAAACTTGCTATTTAAAAGACAAATATAAAAACATATATTTGTATAAAGCATCAATCCTGATTTAATTCCAATTATTGATATAATATTCATAATTTAAAATAATATCCTCAACTATTTGTAAAAATTAAATTTTAACAATGATTCCAGAGTAAAACTAATTTCTATTCTAAACGAAAACTTAATTTTTATTTGAAAATAATTTTTTGATTCTGGAAACTACTCCCAACTCTTATGACGCGTTTTTAAAAAATAAGTACAAATCATTTCAATAAACTACTTCCCTTATTGTAATTTAAAAAAATATTTTTCTAATTTTAATAACTAAGATATTATGATATAATAGAAAATTATTTCCTAATCTAATTGGAAATAACATTTCCTCAATTATAAAACTATTTCTAATATCAAAAGAAATATAATTTTATAGTTAAATAAATATAGATAAGACAGCTTTTATTTCTTCCTTTATTATAGATTAGTTTCTCAGTTTAATTATAAAATTATTCATTAATAAATTATAAATCTATTTCCTAATAAAATAATTAATAAATATATTTTCTAATAAGTTAATAATCTTATTCAAACTAATAAAGAATTAATTTATAAATCAAATAAAATAATAAATCTCTAAATAAAATAATGAAACTTCACTATAATGGTATCTGTCAATGGTTGGGGAAAAGATCATCTTTCATGCCTCCTTGAGCAAAAGATTCTTAATCAACATAGCAATGTCAGATGAATGTAAACTTGATGTGCATAAGCTTTTCTTGGCGAAGTTTACCTGAAGCGAGCGAGCAACTGAGACTTTCCAAATAACCAAGGCGTAGGAGAGGCGAAGACAGCTTGCGAACGTGGATTAAAAGGGCGATTGAGTGGATATTTTATAGCATGCATCAGTACCTGGAACGCTTGAAGGGTAAAGGTCCAGTAGCTTTTGGAGAGGATCCATGGGCAAAACGAGAGAGCAAACGGAGGCTGAAGAGTCACGAAGATGGCTTGCGCACGTGGTGATGCATCCTCGCACCATATGGCACACTAGGAGACAGATGGAGTGTTCCAGAATTATGTTTGGCTCGTGCTCCCAGACAAGTTCTTTTGTCCAGTTTTACAGTGTCTTACTATGTCCTATGAACGTGGAACCCATATAAATGAATAGCTGAGATTTATGGACAAAATAAGACACTGAACAAAAGATCTGAACTTCCTACTCATTTACTAAGGGATAAAGAGGTAGTCAAACAGATTTCTCTATTCTCAATATTCAAAACCTTTAATTAAGAGATAAAAAGTGTTAAACTTAAACCACTCACGGCAACCAAATTTCTCATTTTGCCTGGGCTAGCTTATTACTATATATCTAGGGGTCTATTATTTGGACTTATGCTCTGTTTAACTCATCTTTATTAATTATTTCAATCAATTTACTTACCAAAAAATTAATAAACTTGATTATCTCAATCAAATTGAAACTCTAACTAATAAATATATTTATAATTAAATAAAAAATTAATTTTAAATGAGTCAAATCAATTATTTATTTCAATCAAATTGAAATATATAATTAATTTTAATCTTAGAAAATAATTTTTTAGATTTTATTTAGGACTCAATTTAATTTTTAATCTCAATCTAGTTAAGGAAATAAATCAATGCAATTTTAAAATTGATCTAGAATTGATCCTTATCTAGCAATTTGAAGCATCAAATTAATTATGAAATACATTACACCATAAGCCAAATAAAGTGGGAACTTAATCTAATTACCAAACCAAACGCCCCCTATTATAGTTCTAGTGATTATATTAACTCTGCAGCCAAACCGTTAACATTAAAATCTTTTAGGTTGTCATATAATAACTCCTGAACCAACCAACACTTATTCAATTTATTTTAGCTTTAGATCATGCCAACCAATTTATTGTAGCTTTAGATTTACAGGTTACATTAACCTTCTAGTCAAAAAAGGTTGTCTTCAACTCTAAACCCTAACCACCAAAGTTCAAAGCTATATTACCTACCATCAGTAACCCACCACACACCACTGTAGATAGGACCGGTGACCACTATATCAAGGAACAATAGTAACTGTAGCCCACCATCCATCTGTTGCAGAGTCAGATAGCTTTTACAACCTACACGTTTTCGACCTGCAAACCACCAACAACGATTAAGGATGACTCGATATCATTATTGAAAAATTGGTGGATGACCTCATCACAGACAACTGAAGAAAATAAAAAAAGCTTACTACGTTGTTTAGCAATTTAGCGGATTGCAATAATTGTTAATTGATCCTATAAGTAATTAGTTAACAATAAAGCTGATTTGACTAGCGAATAACATTAGTTATTTATTTAAAGATGTTTGATAAAATTAACTGTTTAATATCAGTTGTTTCTTGTTTACGTGTAAAATGAATTATGAAGTCATGATTTACAAAAAGATTTATAAAGATATGAGTATTATATCATAGTATTTATTTGAATATTCTCATAAAAATTCATGCTTATGTTTTAATTTGCTTCAATCAATCAGTTAAAATTAAATAAATTAAACCTATTTGCCTATGTTCAAAATAAAAAAATTATTTAATTTAACGTTAGAAATTAAACTGAAAAGATGTAATAGTTAATAAGCATAAAACTTATTTTTAATTATATGAAAATGTAATTCCTTAATAAAATTAGTCTTATCTTATAACTAAAACTAGAAAAAGATTTTAAATAATTTTATCAATTAAAACTAACATTAAAATAATTTTTAGACATAATAACTATTTGTAGAAACATTTTTATTAAAATATTTTTAAATATATTTAAATATAAAAATATATTTTTAATTAATGCTTTAATTCTTCTTAACTACAAATTTAATCGAAACATTAATAAGTACAACGAATGCAACTCGAAACTTTCTTGCCCAACCCAATCTTTGAATCTAACATTATAGAAAATTTTGGCTACTAAAAAATATTTAGCGATTTTTTTTTGTATAATACCAAACCTAATGATATTTATTTTATTTAATAAAAATAGAACAAATTTTAAAAATAATGATACTAATCATAAAAATTTAATAAAGAAAAAATTGGTTTTATTTTTAAATGATTTATGCTTTTAATGGAAACATTAATAAGTACAACGAATGCAAAGAATGCAACTCAAAACTTTCTTGCCCAACCCAATCTTTGAATCTAACATTATAGAAAATTTTGGCTACTATAAAAAAAATTTAGCGATTTTTGTATTGTATAATACCAAACCTAATGATACTTATTTTATTTAATAAAAATAGAACAAGTTTTAAAAATAATGATACTAATCATAAAAATTTATTAAAGAAAAAATTGGTTTTATTTTTGAATGATTTATGCTTATTTATGTATATCTTTATCTTTCTTATCTTTATCACTATCTCTATATCTATGTCTCTCTCTTTCTCTCTCCTCTGTAATTTGTAATAACTTTAAGGCACAATCATCATTTTGTCCCTTAATTTCTCAATTGCTAGCTCTTTATAGGAGCATTTTCAAAAATAGTAGATTAGCTGCAATCAATTAATTCAATCAGTTGATTACCAAATATAAATATCAACAGTTTGATATGGTTAAATAATTAAATACCTTTCAATTTGCTAAAAAATAACTAATAAACTATTTACCAAACAAGGTCTGTATGATTTTCTTTATAATCAAGGTTATTTTAATTCTATAATATAATTAATTTGTAAACATAACAAGGTGTATATAATAAACAGTACTTTATTATAAAGTTTTTTTTACAGTTTCTCTCAAATTTACAATTTATATGAAAAATCACCATAATCGGACAAGTATTTGACTTCTAATAATAGGATTTAAAACTTTTTAGAAATTTAACTTAATTATAATTTCAATTAAAGTTTAATTAATTAATCTTAAAATTTTTAGAACTTTGCAGTAAAGTTTAACTTAATTAAATCACTTTTTTTTCTCTTCAACTAATATTGTTTATATAAGACTCATTAGATTTTTAAATATGATGGTTATGTATATAAATTATAAAACTAAGATATGTTTAAAATTAGATAAATTAAACTTATTTATTTTATCTTTAATTAAATAATTTATATCTATAGATCGAAGATTAATATCTAATAACACATCATATCCACCTAATTATTAGGAATATCAAAGTAGTTTTTACTAATATTTTCATACATGTCTTAATTCATATAATTCAACATTTTCATCTTACAATATTTCAATCAAATATATACTATAAAATTAATATATATTTTTTGAATCTAGTTGTATTTGTTTTTATCCTTGGTAATTGATTCTTTTACTAAAATGTGGAGACTATTGTTGATTTATCATTCTACCTTACTCCATAAGTTTTTTAAATTAATATTGATCAAGAATGACAAAATATTCTCTTAAATTTTTTTAGAGTAATGAATCATATGTTGATCACTTAGCTCTTTCTACATAGTTTATGTTGTATTCAATGACTACTAATCGAACTACTTTTGACTCAGATATGTTGTAAATAATATCAAAATATAACAATCTCTATATAAAATATTTTTAAAATCTCAAATTAAAGATCACTTATACAATCATTAGAATAAGTATTTCTATGCACAAAAATAATGTTTCTTATAAAATTATTGTCTAAGGTCATATCAATAAACTTGTTTTTTAATAAGAAATTATAAGTTTATTTGAATATTTTATATTTTAATTTATGAGTTTCATTTATAAGAGATAAACATAATAATGCTAACCTTTCTATTGTATTAATGTTTTGTCTTAATAGAGTAACAAATATAAATAATTTAAAGATAATATCTAAATGCAATATGATTCTCATATTATAAATATTTTCATAATTTCAAATATATTTATCTTATGGACTTTATCTTATAAATTATTTAATTAAATAAAAATTTATAAGATAGATAATATGTTTAATTAATTTTGTCATAAATATACAACTAATAAATTGATTCTAAGGTATAAACCAAAATGGTTCAAGTAGTTAATTTTACAACTTGAATTAATTTTAAATGAAATTGGAAAAAGTTGAACTAAAACTCAAATTTCAGAATGATTAAGAAAAAAAGGGTTTTTTTGGAAAACCACGCTGACATAGTTAGTGGCACTAGAGAACTGCAGAGATCGATTTTCAAGAAACTAAAAACCAGGAGGATTCTAGATGGAGGAAAGTATAAAGAAGAACTAAACATTATGAAATAATATTTTAAAACATATTCCATTCCAAAGTAACATATTCCTTTACGGTGTTCATTGCAAAGACTAAAATTCTATTCTGAGAAAGAAACTCAAACACCAAGCAAAGTATTTTATAACTTCTGCACCGAAAGTTTAACGTTTCTTTTGTAAGTTGATTTTTTAAGGGGAAAAGTATCAAAATTTCAAGAGTGCTTGTAATGTTGATGTACACAAACAAAAAATGCATAAACATTAAAAACACATAAATAAAAATGTAGAAACACCAAAAATTTTCAGAAAAGTAAATTTATTACATAAAACATATATAAGACATCCATATGTATAATTAACAATTCTAAACTTTGAAAAAGTGATAAGTAAAAATGGACATAAAGAAACAAATTAGAAAAGAAATCCAATATAAAATTAATGAACCAATTACTTCACATTCTTCCTGATCATAACATACAACTTTTGAATCTACTTTAACATCAATATTAATCAACTATCAAAGCCCAATCAGAGCACGTACCATTGAGAAAGTGACATTGTTCTCAGAACTTTTCGTTATGAAAGGTGAAACAAGTCAATAGTTACTAAATTTTCAATTTCTTAACCTATCGTTTATAAGTTAAAGGAGGCCAAAGCAACATTGAACACAATTTATTTTCTTCACCTTCCACCTCTAATCTTCTCCCATTTGCCTTAATTGAGAAGGAAGATGAATGGTTTGCTGAAAATACCAAAGGCTTAATCAATATAATTTTAAAATTTACATGTCACTTTTCAATTCTAAGCTCACTAATCTTTAAAATTATTGTTATATTCTTGATAAGGTTCTTTGTTATATTCTTCAATTAACTCTACTTTAATATTATCTTAACGACTAAATTTAAATGTATCACTATAAATTGTTACGTGTTATTTTTCTTATTAATCATGCAATTTATATGTGTTTTGATGAGAAAAAATTGTCACAAACGAGACGTTGGTCACATATATAACAAATGATACTGCATCAAAGCGTCCTACCCACGCTCATATTTGAAGGATTTCTTCATCATTCTTATTATGTTATGAGAAAGACTACAAAACTTTCGTAATAAAGGTGTAAAAATATAAATATATTACTTTAGTGAGTGTTATATTTTGGTTCTTGTTGATAAAAGGAAGAATATATAACCCTTTAGTACAAACCATTACTGAAAACTATGACATTACAATAAAGAAAGGTATTGGCGACAAAATATAACACCACTAAAAGAAACAAAATTGCCACAAAAAGTATTTAGCGACGCAACAAAATCATTGACCAAATGTTCACAAAGGCCCGGTACCAAAAAATTACCTGCGACGTTTTAAATGAATCGTCGCCCAAAAGATTTTACTACGATCATTACGTTGTCGCTAATAAGAATAGACAACGAGAGGAGAAATAGTCGCAGATCACTTATTGCCACGTTTAATTTTGCTAGGTAAAGGTAATTAACTTCGTTAACGTAAGTGTATAGATAATAACGTTTACTTATGATTTATTTTCATAGTAGAATATGTTTAGCTACAAAAATTAAAGCGTAGCTTAATGTTATTAGAGACGTTCTAGAAAGCGTAGGTAAAAAGATTTGGTGACGATTTTATATTTGTTGATTAAAACTTTTAGTGAAGAATATTTATTTTTAATTTAACTTCCCTATTATCAATTTAATATTTAATTATAATTATTAACAACTTTTTTGGTTCATGTTATTGTGGTTCAATTCTATGCTAGCGGCTCTTGTAAGAGCCTGGGGCAGCCGGGGTTTTACCTGTAGGTGGAGAACTAGCTGGGCCCTCAATGATGAGGCGCACCTGCTTGGCCCACCTGTAGGGTAGTGTGCCAGTTGGGCCCTCGGAGAGGTGTGCCCGCTTGGCCCGCCTACAGGGTTTCCTCAAATAAAAAAAAAGTTTTTAACATGGTTTGAATTACAATTTAGTCACATTTTGTAATTATTGATGGTGACATATTGTTCAAATAATAATAAATTAAAATAAAATAAAATATTTCAAATTTAAAAATGAAATGCATTTATACAAAAACATGTAATTAAATGTTAATTACAAAACTTACGAAAAAATATCAACAAACTAAGACTCCTCGTCGTCACTACTACTGACATACTGTGAACCAAGTATTTGTTTGATCATCTTTTTTAGCTTAGCCAACTCTCTTTCAGTACGCTCTAGTTTTTGCTCATTACATTGTAATTTTTCTTGAGTACAATCTAATTTTTCTTCATTATATTGTAATTGAGCCTTAAGCTACTGATTCTCCTCTTAAAGCGTCGTTATATATGCTAGTCATAACAATGATGAACCAATTGGCTTAGGGTTATGCCTAAAACCTTTAATATACCCTGATCTTGTACTAAGGACATTGTTGCAAACATCATCCACATCAGGCTCATTCCCATCAGACAATGATCTCTGCAATAACTCCTGCATCTTGTCCTACAATTTAAAACATAAAATTGAGATGCAATTCAAATATTATGACTTAGTATTAGATAAATAAATAAACTCTAAAATTAAAAATTTTTATTTACATAATTATTTTACACCTCTTCAGACGTCCAGCCTTCAACTTTCTTGTAGTGTGTTAGCTTGTAGAGTGTGATCCTATCACACTCTTATCCATAGAGTCTGACTTTGTTATATGAATTTAAAAAAATTAGAACACAATAGATTATATTGTATTAACTAAAAAAAATAACTTCTAAACATTACTCTTACAAATTCATGTTGTACGAAAACAAATGATTTGGAGCCGATGTTGTGAGAAGTTTTCATTTTTGCTATGTTAACCTTGGCCTTTTTACACTTTTCCTAAACAAAGAGAAGAAATAGTCATTAAAGGCAAAAACAAAATTAATGTAAGAAAAAATAAAGAGAAAGAAGACAAGCCTTAACCTTCACAGAGGCCTAATAATCAAACATTTCACTCCAATGTTCTAAAGTCACTCGTTTTGGAACATGTCTTCTTGCCTTCTCATCTCAAGGTAAAAAATTGTAGTATTTGTGAAGTCGATAATGATGATCCTTTGCCCTTTGTTTCAACAGTGAACTGACACAACTTGAAACTTCACGTTTCTCGATATCAATAATATTGAGCTTCATCTGTGAACAACACGTATAAGTTAACTTACTCCTTAAATAAAGAAAAACCATAATGTATATAATAAAATGAATTAAAAAATTACCAAAACTTTTTTCTAAAGCATTATGTAGCAAGTTGTCTTTCTTCAACTGCCTAACATATTAAAGGCATGATAATTCATTCTTGACAACGACTTCCAACTCAGTGGACAATTCTGCTGATTGAATCTTATCAACAGGATGACGTTGCGTGGGTTCAATATGCACAGATAACTTGTTGTTCACTGCAACATTCATGCATTGCAACTCAAATCCTTTAGTGATACCTTTACCTTTTTTTTTCTTATGCCATTATTGGAACTTGGCAACAAAAGAATAATGATAAGAAAAGCACATTAAACATGTAAATATATATTTGAGCAAAACTGTAAATATAGGTGGCTAATAATAACAAACCTGAAGATCCCTCAACACTAGTTGAGGTAGATATAGGTTGTTGCTGATTTCCTTCATCAATAGGGTCGGATTGATTTGGTTGTTGTAGTGGAGGAACATCTTCGGTAGTTGTCACCCTCTTTCCTTTGTTTCTATTAAGTCCCATTATATTGAATATCTATAAATGAAATATCAACATAACACATGATCTTTACTCAAACATTAGCATTCCATATGAATATAAGTCAAACACAAGTCAAAACTAAACATTCGACATAAACATAAATCAAACACCAACATTCCGTATATACATAAGTAAAACATCAACAATACGCATTGATTCATCCTGAATAAACATAAATAAAATATCAATAACATAACTCAAATATGAACATAATTTTTAAAACAATATAAACAGTTTATTTACATTCAATCATCATGATCATGATATTGAAAATCATCATCATTAATTACATTATGATTGGATTCTTCATAACTAATATATTTGGCCAAAGTATCACTATTGTCATTTATTTCATCTTGATTATAGTCTTCATCTGTTTGATTGAAAAAATTGGCTAGAAATTAATCCAATTGTACTATGTCCGGATAAACATCTCTCTTATGAAATGATGATATATATGCATCTTCTATTCGAATGGCTTCATTATTGAACTCCAATCCAATCTCTTGATAAACTTCATATGCATCTTCATTAAACTGACCATTATCCCTTTCACAAACATCGAAGACATTTCGGTATTGAAACTTTTAAACAACCTTCCAATTGCTACCCAATACAATATCATTAAGGTAGAAAACTTAATTCACTTGACTTGCATGGATAAAAGAATCATTATCATACCATGTCTTACTAACATTGATGTTAGTAATATTCCCGTTCACTTTCATGTCAATAAGATTAAAACGTTTGCACTTAAATAAAACAACATTCTTATCCTTGATATAGTGCAACCTATCTAAGTTTTATACTGACTGTGTTTTAGGTGAAACACATCATACTAGTAGTTCATCTGATCAAATTGTCTTTTATACTAAATCTGAGGACTCATTCACTATATCCTTTAGAAGTTTAGCTATAGCGAGGAAGTTGTTAGAAGAGGGTGTCAACAACCTAGAACTTGAGGGAAGATCTTTCACTATTTCAATTGGTGCCTTCAAATGTTCAAGGACCCTTCTTGTGAATCCAAACATAGAGAACTCATTTACCTTTATCGACTCTCATGTCACTTAGAATCCAAATAAATAATTATATCATTGTCATTTATTGACGGTATCATCTACAATCATCTTCAACCTTTATTTTTGTTCTATCTATAACAATTTTTAAAACAGCCTTTATAGTAGTTAGGGGTAAGGCTGCGTATTATTGTTGTTGTTCTATGTCTCTAAGATTGTTGAACTTTTGATTAAAACCTTGTAATACTAACCATATATCATTATATTATATTGATACCATCTCATAATTTTTATAAATAATTATTTTATTGTTACTAAATATTAATGATTAACAGTGCTTGTTAACTTAAAATTTTCATATTTTTATCCTATTAAATTTAAAATTTTTGGTTCACAAATATTTTAATGTGCAAAATATATTTACTTTTCAAATTTTAAATAACCTGCCATGTGTTTTTCAACAGTATGCTTTAAACATTGAAAACAACTTAACAACAAAAAATATGTTAACTATGATATATTATGAAAATGTCATTACAAACAATCTTAAAAACATATATATTTAATATTTATTTTTTGTGACGAAATATATAATTGTCGCCATATCCTGTCATATAGCAAAAAATAAAATAAATAGTCAGCATATGTGTAACAATTGGCGATGCTCAAGGAAGTGGTCACCAAACAGTGGCGATGAAAGACTCACATCGTCTCCAATAGGTACTCTTGTAGACAGTTTGTTTTAACGTTGCTCAATATTACGATTATAAGGCCCTTCTTCGACGATGTAAGTATTGCGTCGCTAATTGTTCCAACTATTGGCGACGCTAAGCCATTTTAGTCTTTAATTGTTCCAACTATTCTTGACACTCCTCCTTTATCAATGCTAATTACATTGATTTCCCAATATTTCCTGACATTACCTCCATTCGTCGCGCAATACTTACGTTTAGACGATGAAAAAGCACAAACGTTGTTAAAAGCTGTTGTTATTACGACGTTATCAACTAATGATCATAATATGTTGTCCCATTGCCGACGTTTTTTGTTTAACGTCATAAAATCAATTCGTAGCAAAATGGTAGCTTTTGGCGACGTCTGCGGATTCGTCTCCAAAGAAAACGTAGCCAATCCATCAGTCTCTTGTAGTGTAAGATAAATAAGTATTGCTGTGGTACAAGGTCATGAAAATTAATTATTTCTTATAGCTTCTGGAGGAATGTTAATTAATTAACTTGCACCGAAAGAACTCTTGAAAATTCTTGTAACGTACTCATGAAGCAAAATTGTACGAGTCTAACAAAAGTTAAGTTCAAAGTAAAGATACGCAGAATAATTTCAATATTTCCAGTTGTGTGCTGACAGATAATGCTTTCCCGTTACTATATATTGTTTTATATATAGTCACCGAAAGCATCCTTCAAAGGAAATCAATTAAAGAGATTTACTATATATGTAATATTTGGATACGCTCTCTCTTTCTCTCTCTCTCTCTCTCTCTCTCACACACACACACACACACATATTACATACTGTGGCAATAGTTACAATCAAAATTGCAGTATCGTGAATTCATGATAGCTACGTTATAAAGAAGTAATAAAACTGAATATCATCAATAGTAAAAAGTGAAACTATGGGATAAATTCCTAGCTTGGAGACTATATATTCAAAGATTCTGCCTGGTGTTGCGCTTAAGGAAATTTTAAAGCTCCTTTTGTATCATGATATGCTTTCTGGATTGGAACTTTCATGGAGTCGGGGTGAAGGTGGTGGAAATCTTCAGGGGCTCATAGTCAATATTCAAAGACAACCTTTTTACTCTTCCAAAAAGGCAAGTTTTTAGCCTTTGATCAACAATACACAGTAAATTTAAGTAATAATATCAACTTTCTTTTGGTAGAGAGTTTCGTGAAAACATTGAGACCATAATCATGACATGTAATGTGGACATCTTAGGCGTGGGAGATAAACTTATTGTTTTCTGTTGCTCCTAAATGACTAAGTCAAACTTGCATTTTTCCGTTGCCTCTTAATATTACGTCTTCTCAAGTGATTTTAGCGGAGAGGAAAAATGAACTTCTAACCAAGAAGAACAAAAGAGGCAATTAGGCTCCCTTTTTTCTGTAAATTTTGATATGGAACTTGAGAATGAGAAAAATAGAAATTAATCCTTCTTTTCTTTTTTTTTCCTCCTTTCACTTTGTTTCTCACATACCCTACCCTACCAATTACTATCATGCATATCATAGAGCTTGATAAGGGCAGAGGTTACACAAGCCCATCTAGTTTTAGCTCAAGAAGCTTAGCGCCAGATTATGTGATACTTGAAAAGCCATACTTGAAAAGCCCGTGAAAGAAATATAATATTGAAAGATAGTGTAATCTGCGATTGCTTGAACTTTCCAAAACTTTATATGGAAATAATTTAGGTTGAAATTATTATTTGAGTATAATTGTAAATTGGCAGTTTCATAGGGAGGAACCTTACCAGTCTAAAGAGATGCAGGCACTCCTTGATAATTTCACTTGGACGACCCTTGATCCAAAACCATCTAATACTAATGCCATTAATGATAAATGAATTTTTTGGGATCAAAAGAAACAAAGATGGAAACATTAACAGATATAAGGCATATTTAATGGTGAAGGGATTCACTTAATTCTCTGGCATAGACAACAAAGATACCTTTAACCCTGTGCTGAAGGCTATAACCATTTGAATCATTTTAGCAATTGCAACATTAAGAAATTGGTCTATGAGATAGTTGGATGTGTCTAACGCATTTCTCCATATGGACATCTAGTGGAGTATATTTTCATGAATTACCCTCTAAGGTTTTGTTAGTTCAAACATCCTTTTTATGTATGTAAATTGAATAGGTCTCTTTATGGTCTCAAACAGATGCCCCGTGTCTCCTTTTCAAGACTTGCAAAGTGTTTTCATTCACTGAATTTTGTGAAATGTGTATTTTGTGAAAAGAAAAAATAAAATGAGCAAAATGGACAAGAATATTTAATGTGGTTCACCCTTAACTTTGGGCTACGTCCAGAGACAAAACTCAGAATATTTCTTCCACTATTACAAATAGTAGGTATACAGAGATAAAACTAAAATAGTGGCTCATAAGGTGTTTCCCAATCTAAAAATACTAACCTTACTATTTTATCACTCACCAACCCTTTAGGAAAAATTTTCCTAACTTCTGAGCATTTGATTTGCTCTGGTTTCTCTCTGTTTTTCTGTCTATGCTTTGTTCTTCATCTCCTGCCTATTTATAGGTAAGAGACGTGTGATAGCTGGCTAAATCCAGCTAACCCTTTAATTCTCTTCAATGTTGGTACGCGTCTACTATGGTAGGTGCCGTTTTCGGCGCCTACCAACCATGCCTACCAATTTGGAATGATGGAGTCCCTCCATGCGAGAGGGACCCATCTCCATCAAATCTCCCTCTTCTGATTACATGGAGGGCTCTATCAAGCCTGCTACTGATCGATAGTACTCGAACTTCCCTTTTAATAGAATCTTAGTTAACATGTCTGATCCATTTTTATCAATATGGATCTTTTCTAACTGTAATTGTTTCGTCTCCATCACATCTCTGATCCAGTGATGTCTCACATCAATATGTTTTGATCGTGAGTGAAAAGAGGCATTCTTACCAAGGTGAATAGCGCTCTGACTGTCACAGAATAGCTTATATTGTTCTTGCTTGATACCAAGTTCATTAAAGAATTTCTTCATCCATAGCAACTCCTTACAGGCTTCCGTTGTTGCAATAAACTCTGCTTCAGTTGTAGAAAGTGCAACACACTTTTGTAACTTTGACTGCTATGTCACAGCTCCTCCTGCAAAAGTAATCAAGTAACCTGATTTAGACTTTCTCGAGTCAACATCTCCAGCTATATTTGCATTTGTGTAACTAGCTAACACGGGTTCTGCTCTTCCAAAACATAAGCATATTTTGGATGACCCTCGAAGATACCTGAGAATCCACTTGATTGCAGCCCAATGTTCCTTTATAGGATTTGAAAGGAAACGACTCACAACTCTAACTGCGTGAGCAATATCTGGTCGTGTACAAACCATGGCATACATCAAACTGCCAACTGCTGAAGCATATGGAACTCTGAAAATTTCTTCCTTCTCTTCATCTGTAGAAGGGCACTCTCTAAAACTCAATTTAAAGTGATTAGTAAGAGGACAACTAACCGCTTTAGCCTTGTCCAGTTTAAATCTCTGAAGTATTTTATCAATGTACTTCTCTTGTGACAACCATAGTTTCTTGGTGCTTTTGTCTCTGATAATCTGCATGCCAAGAATCTATTTTGCTGATCCCAAGTCTTTCATGGCAAAAGACTTATCCAGCTGTTTCTTCAGATTATTGATTTTTGAAACATTCTTACTAACAATCAACATATCATTCACATAGAGTAATAAAATAACGAAATCATCATCAGAGAATTCCTTCACAAATAAACAGTGATCTGAAGTAGTCTTCTTGTAGCCTTGCTCTCCCATAACAGACTCAAACTTCTTATACCACTGTCTTGGTGTCTGTTTTAGACCATATAGACTCTTCTTTAGTCTACAAACATAGTCTTCTTTCCCCTTTTTATGAAACCCTCTAGCTGCTCCATGTATATCTTCTCTTCCAAATCCCCATGTAGGAAGGCAGTTTTGACATCCATTTGGTCAACCTCCAGATTAAAACTTGCGGCTAGCCCTAACACTGTACGTATGGATGTCATTTTCACTACCGGTGAAAATATCTCGTCAAAGTCAATACCCTTCTTTTGGCTTAATCCTTTGACCACTAATCTTGCTTTAAATCGAGGATGGTCATTTTGTTCTTCATCTTTAATTCTGAACACCCATTTATTCTTCAATGCTCTTTTGCCTTCTGGCAACTTTACCAGCTCAAATGTTTTATTCTCATGCAAGGATTTCATTTCGTCTTGCATGGCTTCTTTTCATTTCTTCTTATGTTCATCATTTATGGCTTCATCAAAGCTTTTTGGTTCTCCCCCGTCAGTCAGCATTACATACTGATCAACTAGATATCTAGTAGATGGTTGTCTATTTCTACTAGATCTTCGTAATGGGACTGGAGAATCTTCAGGTGCTGGTGGTTGA
>JANKOD010026768.1:0-17178 GCA_026284645.1 Erythroxylum acuminatum | reverse complement strand
TCATCAATTAGGAATCAACGAGTGCATAAAAAGATATGAAAATGCAGCCAATTTATAATGTAAACTTGGCTCAATCAGGGGATATAGGGGAAGTGATGGTATTTCTATTCTTTCTTTCCTAAACAATATTGTGAAAAAATTTGATATTCTTGTTCCCCTCCTTCAACTAAGAAACTCTAGCTTTTTGCTTAAATGGTGAACTTCCAAAGCCTCTAGATATTTTACTAAATCAAGTCTTTCAGTTTGTTTTAATCCTTCTTCACTTAAGGAATTGTTTAACAACCTTTGAGCTTTATTAAGATGTATTAGGGCTTAATTCTTAGCTAGTTTAATGTTACCAAAGCTGATTTTGTTTAGCATTTTTAGTTCTCCCTTAATAGCCCTTAGTTTTGCCATACATTTAAAAGATTTTTTCATAATCTAAGGGGGAGTTCATGTGGATGTGTATAGGATTAAGAAATACCTCAATAGGGCAGTGGTCTGAGCAAAGTTTGTTGCTAAAGTATGTATAGCTACTAGGAAAATTTTCAATCCAATATGATTTTACCATGGCTCTATCAAGTTTCTTCTTGAGAATCCACTTATCATTTTGGTTGTTGCTTTAAGTTAGCAAATTCCTTTTAAATATGGGATTCATAGCTCTAATATTTCCAATACAATTTAGAAGATCCTCATTACCATGCTTGTGTTAAGCCAATTTTCCTTCCACTTCTTGAAACAAAATACTACAATTAAAGTCCCTTATCATAATCCAGGGTGTTATGCTTCCCATTTGCAATCCCATCTGGGATTCGCATTTATGCCCAAACCCAACCAAACCAATTTGAAGTCAATAAGCTCGACCCAATTTAACTAAGTTTTATATTGGGTTCATCTTTTGTCTTTTAGCCTTCAGGACAAGTTCAGGATTAGGCTTTAAGGCCCATCCTAACCTAAAGCTTAAACATCTCACTCGGTATGTTGAAATGATTTCATTTACTAATAAGCAAAATAACATCACTTACTGACACAACAAGTTTTTGAATTAGCATGTTCATGTTAAAATGACGTCAATATGGACAAAGGCCTCGCCTCCTTTTCTCTTCAGTCACTCATACTATGACATAATTAAAAAATAATATACTTTGTCTCCTTTTATCTTCTCATCATTGCATACTCGCTGCCAAACTCCTATAATACTCCTCTAGTCTACCTCTCCAAGGTATTTCAGAAGGACCAACAAATACTCTTGCTATGGTGCCCTCGTTATTATGCAGCTTGGAAATGGAAAGAAGAATACTTGATTCCTCTTAGCATTACGAATTCTCTGAAGAAAACTTTGAGAATTCAAGCATTTGAATATGAAAATATAGACATATTGGCATATTTCTCTATTACATTTTCTATTAGCTACTTATTTGGGCCAGTTTTCTGCCATTTATGTTTATAGAATTACCTGAAGTTGTTTGTATTAGCTTCTCCAAAAATGTCATTTTATTTGAAGTCATTTATACCTTAATAGTTTCAATAAGCATTCGTTGTTATTTTATCTATTTGTAAATGAGTCTTAATGATATTATTGCATTTATACAGAGAGAACCTATATTATTATTTACAAATTTGACATATTTTCATTATTATTATCATATCTAAATTTAAGAAACATCTGGAAATTTTGTAAGGTACTTATTAACTTTAGATTTGAAGTATTGTAAGAGTTTACTCTTTACCTATTAAAAACATATATTAATTAATTAACATTATTAATATATGTTTCTTTTCTTATTTCCTAACGATATATTGTTGGTTAATGATTATATCCTTCTTTTCATATCTCCTTATATTATATTATTGATCTCATGATCATGTATCTCTTCTTTTATCTCGTAAAATTATAATATCAATTGTGAGTTTGTTTAAGTTAATCTTTTATATTATGATTAATATTCTTTATGCTATTGTTTTAGATGGATGAGCATAATCCTTTAGTAGAGAGTTCTAATTTGGTACTTGTTACTATAACAGTAGAGAGTTTTAGCATGGTACATGATAACAATATACCAAGTGAAGAAATGGTCTAGGTTGAAGGAACCAACTCATTGAGAAATGATGTCGGGAATCACTTCATCAAGAATAGATTAAATGTTGTAGTTAGAAAGGTTGAATGTAAATATTGTCAGAAGATAATAGTTTTATCTTGGAGGATTTAAAGGTGGAACCTCTCATTTTAAGAGACATATGGAGTTGTGCCTTAAAAAGAATATTATATTAGGAGTTCAAACATTTTTTTAATCTCCAACCTAATGAGAGGCAAGAATGAAATGAATACCATAGGTTTTGACAGCAACAAATCAATGTTTTTATTAGCTAAGATGATCAGTGGTGATGAACAACCACTCTTTATTTTCGATAGCAAAAACTTCAAAATGTTGCTCACCTCATTCCAATTGACCTTTAAGATCCTAACTTGGAATACTTTGAAGGACAATATTTTTAAAATTTATTATGATCAAAAGAAACAAATATTGAAGATGATGTTAGTATTTGCATATGAGTAGCCAACACATCATATATGTGGATGGTTCACAATCAAAAGAAGGGTTATATAACAGTGATGACATACTACATTGACAATGACCAGACTTTATACAGTCGTTTGCTAAGGTATATATTCTTGAATCTTATATTATTTATTTATTTATTATGTCATAATTGATATTTGTTCAATTTTTTAAATGGTAGGTTTATTTATGTGTTGATGTCATATACAAGTGAAAGGTTGACAACTATAATGGTTGAGTGCTTAATGGATCATAATATCAACACCAAGTTCTCCCAAGTTCTCAACCATAACTCCTGATAACTTTGGCACAAATGATGTTATGATCAAAAAATTGAAGAACAAGTTGCAAGTTGGGAGCTTACTGAATGGTGGAAGGTTATTCCATACGTTGTATTGTGCATATCATGAATTTGATTATACAAGACATGATGGAGGTAATTAACGAAGCGATAGAGGCGGTAATTAGAGCATATTGCCTAAAAGAGTAGAAATTTTTGAAGAAACTATATATTAACTATTCATTTCATGCGTAAAAGAAGTTTTTTTAGATTTTTTGACTAAATGGAATTCAACATTCAAGATGTTTGAAGTCAGTAATTAAGTAAATTGTGGTATTCAGTAGGTTGAGACAAAGATATTCTCAATGTACTTGCCTGTTGATAAAAGAGCAATGGGAATTAGCCAAAGCACTTTTTGTGAAGTTAGAGATATTTTATAATGCTACTAAGTTATTATCAATAACAAAATATCCAACTTCGCACATTTTCTTTAATGTATATGTGAGATTAAGCGATAGAGGCAATCTGGAGTAGGTAGTGTATTAGAACATAATACCTAAAAGAGTATAAATTTTTGAAGAAACTATATATTAACTATGCATTTCTTGCATAAAGAAGTTATTTTTGGATTATTTGACTAAATGGAATTCAACATTCAAGATGTTAAAGTTAGTAATTAAGTAAATTGTGGTATTCAGTAGGATGAGACAAAGATATTCTCAATGTACTTGCTTGTTGATAAAAGAGCAATAGGAATTAACTAAAGCACTTTTGTGAAGTTAGAGACATGTTATAATGCTACTAAGTTATTATCAAGAACAAAATATCCAACTTTGCACATTTACTTTAATAGTATATGTGAGATTAAGCGATTAATTAAGGAAGCAATAGAGGCAATCCGGAGTAGGTATTGTATTACAACATAATACCTAAAAGAGTATAAATTTTTGAAGAAACTATATATTAACTATGCATTTCATACATAAAGAAGTTATTTTTGGATTATTTGACTAAATGGAATTCAACATTCAAGATGTTGAAGTCAATAATTAAGTAAATTATGGTATTTAGTAGATTGAGACAAAGATATTCTCAATGTACTTGCCTGTTGATAAGAGAGCAATGGGAATTAACTAAAGCACTTTTTGTGAAGTTAGAGATATTTTATAATGCTACTAAGTTATTATCAAGAACAAAATATCCAACTTCGCACATTTGCTTTAATAGTATATGTGAGATTAAGCGATTAATTAAGGAAGCGATAGAGGCAATCTGGAGTAGGTATTGTATTAGAACATAATACCTAAAATAGTATAAATTTTTGAAGAAACTATATATTAACTATGCATTTCATGCATAAAGAAGTTATTTTTGTATTATTTGACTAAATGGAATTCAACATTCAAGATGTTGAAGTCAGTAATTAAGTAAATTGTGGTATTCAGTAGGTTGAGACAAAGATATTCTCAATGCACTTGCCTGTTGATAAAAGAGCGATGGGAATTAACTAAAGAACTTTTTGTGAAGTTAGAGATATTTTATAATGCTTCTAAATTATTACCAAGAACAAAATATCTAACTTCGCATATTTGCTTTAATAGTATATGTGAGATTAAACGAATATATTTGGCTTGACTTCTTATTCCAATAAGGTAATTTGGGCCATGGAGAGCAAATGATGGAGAAACTCAATCCATATTGGTCTATGATAAGACAAACCATAATAGTCATTTTTGTGATGGACCTGAGATATAAGATGGAGAGGCTACATTTTTTTCCTCAAAATTTGTATTATGATCAGGCTCAAGAACATATTGATGTCATTTAACAATTTTAGTATGATTTTTTAATGATTATCGACTAAGATTGGAAAAAGATAAAGATCATAGTTGTCATTATCAACTTCAACTTCATCTTAATCTATTATTGGTAGAATTGGTGTGAGTTCAAATTTGAAGAATTCATCAGGGAAAAAAAGCTAGGACTTTTTACAATAGGATGGAGTTGGACAACTATTTGAAGAGGAATTGTGACCTTAGTTGAAAAGGTGCAATTTAATATATTATCATGGTGAAAGACACATGGAGCTACTTATCCAATTATACAAGCAATTATATGAAACCTCTTAGCAATTCCAATACCTACTATTGCTTTATAGTCTACTTTTAGTACTAATAGTAGGATTGTTAGTCCCCATCATGCTCGACTTCATCCTAATACTGTAAAAGCCCTTTTGTATCCTCGAAGTTGGTTAGGTGACCAAAACATTCAAGGTAAACTTTATTATTTATGATATATTAGTTTTGTTTACCTTAATAATTTTAACAATCATATATTATATTATCTTATATTGTCTTTTTTGTATTAATATAAGTACGAAGACTATTCTTCTAATTGAAATTTTTTTGAATAAGTATTCAATGATGAAGGTATATTTATTTGTTAAATATCATATGTTAAATATTTATTTAATACAATTATTGCATAATCGAGTATATTTACAAAATAATTTTTATATGTAAATGAAGTGGTGCAAACTATTAACAGTCATGATTATAATAATTAACTTGCCCATTTCTCTACTATTAGTTTGTTTTTTTCAATCTTTACGTCTCGATTTAATTTTTTTATGTGATTGCTTTGGATTTTTGGATTTGAATGTGTCAATCTTTACTTGAGTGGTTTTGTGCAATTTAATAAAGAAAACTCTATATTGTTGTCTTTGTTTGTCAGCTCAATTCTGGTTTTCATCTTTAATTAATGTCTCATTTTATATCTTTTTTCATTTGGATAATAGCACTATGATAATGTTCAGTTTTGAAATAACAAAATTTTGATAAAAGCATTGTGATACTTGTTACATAGGCAAAATTTTGAATTGATTATATCATCATTATTGTTCTTCATGTTTTGAATGGACGAAACAAGAAGGTTGAATATTTTCTTTTATTACAAAACACTACAAATACAGAATTGTGTCTTAATTTCTATTTAATGGTATGAATTGTTGATAAAAATAATGTCATTTTGATTTTCCATTATTTCTAGACTTGAAATTTTTCCTTTTCCAATTCCATTTCCATGCATCCTATTCCTATATTATAATTAGTAAAAGGCCTTTCCATGCTTAGTAGTTTCCTAGCATAGCAAAGAAAGAAATTGTGCCTTATCTATTTAAATATTCATTCTTCTTTCAATTCTTTGTATTCAATACATATAGGCCAAGCTTATAATTGGGTAAAATCTAACTTTGTACAAATTTCACCATCTCCAGTAAATAAACAACATTTTCCATCTTCTAATGCTTCATTACTTCATAACTTTGAACAAAACTTATATAGTTTGGTAAGCTTAGCATTGGGTCAGATCATGCTCGGGTCCACCCAAGCGCAAGCCTACAGTCTGAGATTGAGCTCAATCGGACTTCAGGCCTGGGTTAAGCTAGATTAATTTCTTTTTTAATTTAAAAATGAAAATAATATTGTTTTGTTTCACAATTTTAGGTTTCAGTCTAAGTTGAGCTGAAGCTACTCAAGCCTAAGCCAAAGGCTAAAAGAAAAGTCATTCGAGCTTAGGTCCAAGTTTTGTCAACTTAGTCGAAGCTCATTGACTACGACACGAGGTAGGAAAAAATTGCCATTTTTTTTTAAATAGAAATGGAATTAATGAAAAAAGAAATAATAGTACAGTGTCATTATACAAGAGATGACTCATGGCAAAAGGGAACAACTACAACAAAAAAATAGCTGGAAGGTTAATGAAGAGTTAGGAAGATAGTGACAGTGAACTTGCTCCTTTCAGACATATATATTTTTTAGAACTCCGCATATCCAGCACCTTAAACTTGTTGCAAATGCTGATACCCCTACCGAAAGGCCACAAGCTAGCATATCAACTACTAGGAACATGTTAAAGACTTAAAGCAGAGCAAACAAACGGGCTACATGTTAAATGTAGGTGCTTTGCCAACACAATCTGGCATATTTCAGACAATATCAAGGAGATTAGTCTCTCTTTTGGAGAAAATTGGTTCTTGAAACGTCGGAAATTGTGTTCTCACCAAAGCGAGTAAATGCAAACTCCCAAGACAACAATGTGAAGTGGTATGCTGGAAGCCATATATAAAGAAAGAGAAGTAGCAATATCAACTACATTCAACTTTGGATCTGTTCTAGAGCAGAAGGAAGAGACATATTCCTATATTACTTTATTGAATGGGCATTCAAAGAAAAGGTGGGAACAGGATTCCAATTGCTGAGAACATATGGGATAATAGGTGTCCATTTGCACACATGGGACAATAGGTGTCAATTTGGCGATAGGAATGCCTTTCCAGAAGAAGACGTCAGATTCTTGAGGTGTGGGGGGGTAGCTGGGTTGAAGGTGGCATAGGCTTTGGGGAAGGTTCCATGAGTTACCATCGATGAAAGCTCTCATGCTAGCTTTGAGTGGGAATAACGGGGAAGATCTAGAGGGATTCAGCTGGTGGATTAAGGGGCCTCAACTTGACCAATTATCGTACCATAGAGATGCCAATTGATCATCTTTAATAATACAAGAAGTCCCCTATTGAACATCATCCCTTAATTTCAATAGTTGGTTGAGAAAAAAAAAGAGTGAGAAGCTTTGGATTGAATAGCCCATATGCTGCTGCCTTTAAGGAAGTAAACATGTAACCATTTAATCTACAAATTTTTCTTATCCTCCAATATCCACCAGAAGCGCTTAAGAATCAAAGAACGGTTAGAGGTTTTAATAGATAGAATGTTCAGCCCTCCTTCTTGTTTTGCAAAACAAATATCGGACCATTTCACCTTTGCTGCTCTCGGGTTACCATTCCAGTAGCTCCATAAAAATTTTCGAAGAATCTTTTCAATCTTCTTGATAATGCCTTGAGATAAAAAAAAGTGGGAGCACCAATACACATGAAAGGAGTTAAGAATTGATTTAATAAGTTGAAGCTTACCCACATAGGAGAGCTACTTGTTCACCCAAGATGTAACTCTTCTCTGGATCCTTTCTAATAGAGGGCGACATTCAGCATTGGTGAGCCTCTTGGTCGACACCGGGAGACCAAGATAGAGTAATGGGGGAGTTTGCAACTTCATACCTGTGGCCTCTGATACGGGGGATTCCAGAGTAGTAGCCTTTCTGGATAATAGAAAATGGCTTTTTGTCAAGTTTATCTGCAACTCAGAAATAAGGTTAAAGACATGGAGAGCCTACATAAAAGTTTGGATAGACTCTAAATCAGCTCGACAGAAGAGAAGCAAGTCATCTGCGAAGCAGAGATGAGTAAGGCCAAGTTTCTTGCACTTTGTATGATGGTTGAAGTGTGGATTAGAAAGAGTCTTCTTCCGTATAATAGCACTTAGAATCTCCATGGCCAAGATGAAGAGATATGGGAAAATGGGGTCACCCTGCCTAATACCCTTTGCGGCTTGGAAATAATGAGAAGGTGAGCCATTAATCAAAACCGAAAAGGAAGCTGAGGTAACGCATTCCATGACCCACTTGATAAATTGATCTGGAAAACCAAAAGCCACCAACATATATCGCAAGAATTGCCAGCTTATACTGTCAAAAGTCTTATGGAAATCGATCTTCATAGTACAATTCGGTGGGCTGTTGAAGGTAGTGTAACCTTGCAAAAGTTCTTGTATAATAAGAATGTTGTCGCCAATATATCGATTAGACAAGAAAGCGCTTTGGGTATCACTAATCAATGGAGCCAGCACTTTCTTCAATCTAGCGGCCAGTATCTTAGAGAACACCTTATAAAGGAATTTTGTACAAGAGATGGGACGATAGTCGGAAAAGGAAGAAGGATTAGCACCTTTCGGAATCAGGCATAAGAAGGTTCTGTTAATCTCCTTAAGCAGCACCCTATTTCTAAAGAATTCATGTATGGCTTCCTTGACAAATCCACCAATAATATTCAAATATTGTTGATAAAAATAGCCATTAAAACCATCTGGCCCAGGAGCTTTCTTACCATTCATTCCAAAGACACAACTCTCAATTTCGCTATCCTCCACTGGCTTAGTTAATAGATCCATGTCAGTAGGAGACACTTGTTTAAGGTTAAGAATTTGAAAGTCCCGAAGGGCCTGAGCATTAGCCTCAATGCTAAGTAAGGAGCAGAAAAATCTGAAAGCTTCTTCTTGAATAAGTTTCGGATGATGGATAACATTGCCATTAGGAGAAGTAATGGAAAATATCTTGTTTCTGTTCATCCTTGATAATATCGAATTGAAGAAAAAGTGAGAGCAGTTGTCCCCATCTTGGAGCCAATTAACCCGGGCTCTTTGCTGCAATAGGGAGGAGTGATTACTAACTGCTTGGAGATAAGAGGCGAGGGCTAGCTTATCCTGGTCAATGAGAGTTTGATTATCGAGGTTAGAAGATAATTGATTCTGTACTTTGGCCAGCTCCAATCTAGTGTGATTGACAGTTTCAGCAGTAGAACCGTGAACAGCCTGCATAACTTTAAGCTCCTGTTTAATGACTTTCAATTTCTGAAGACATCCGAATTGCTTAGTACCTCTACAATAGTACGTAGTTCCTTTCATGCAATCTTCAACAAACCCAGGTGCGTTAGTAAGGAGGTTATTGAACCGAAAGGGATGGCGGATAATCCCAGGTTTAATCAGGTTGGAGACAAAAATGGGAGTATGGTCTGAGAATAAAGGGTCCATGAATCGAGCTAAGCTACTGGAGAAAGTCTGAAGCCATATATCATTGACAAGGGCCCTATCTAGTTTCTTGCGAATAAACCACCTTGCTTTTTGTTTATTAGACCACGTGAACAAGTGGCCATAGGAGTTGAGATCCGTTAATTTCACCTGCTGTAGATAGTTCAACAAATCAGCTGAATAGTTTCTCAAGCTAATGTTGCCTTGAGCCTCAAAAGCGTAGAGTGTAGTGTTAAAATCCCTACATAATAGCCAAGGTTTGTGGATATTACCACTAATTCGACTGATGTTATTCCATAAATCTCGGCGTTGAAACTCAAGTTACTAGCATACACAAAAGAAACAATCAACTCAGTATTACCGTGCAACAGTATTATGCGAAGTTGCATGACCTGCTCTGTAGCTTCAAGAATCTCAGCCTTAGTCTCATCCGAGTTGAAACAAACTATGATCCGACCATATGCATGATGACTGTGGTTGGATAACAAACTCCATTAAGGACCCAAAAGATGCAGCTTATTCAGATTAGCCTACCGAATTTTCATTTTGAGTAATCCAATCAAAAGAGGTTTTTCTCTCTAGAAAAAATCCTTTAAAGCTAGAAGTTTTGAAGGACATTTTGTTCCTCTGACATTCCACGCCAAAATAGACATATTAAGAAGAGGTGCTTTTAAGGCTTTTACCCTTGCCCCATTGGGATTTTCTTCGTGATATGGATAGGGGGTTCACACTATTCTCGTCTGCATGATTATCCAGAGAAGGAATAGAGGAATCTTCAGGATGTACCAAACTAGGCTGAGAGCGATCCTTTGTACCAATATTATCCTTAGTTGGGGAGTCAGCAGAAACCACAAGGGAGCTCTCAGGAATACAAGGGGAAGTCATATTAGACGTATCTGTGTTCACTACCTCTTTGTTTCCACAGGTCTCTAAGCTCTGTGGTAGAACAGAACTATCTGTGTTATTCATAGGTGCAGCTAAATGTGTTACATCGAGAGGATTTACCTCATGGCTATCCTTACTTTCCAGAGCAATCCGTTTTCCAGGGGTCATGAGTTCATCCGACGGACCTTTTTCCTCTTGATTCATCAACTCCTGGTAGCATCCAGTTTTAAAGGTCTTACCTGTAGGTCTCCAGACAGAGTTTTGAGATTTAACAAAGGGTCTCCAATGATAGGAAACAACAATGCTATCCTCCCATAACTGATTCCCAAACCCGAGTCTCATAATCGGTATTTGATTAGGAAGTTCTTTCGACACCTCTATACTAACGCAAAGACGGGCATAACTAATTCGCTTCTTTGTGGCCATGTTCTCGTCTATACATAATGGTTTACCGATGAAGCTGGCTAGTTGGCCGAGGCCCTGTGTGGTCCAATACTCCAAAGGCACGTTATAGAAGTTAATCTAAATTGGGAGGCTCTGTATATTAATAGTTTCCAGCTTAAGACCTGGCTGGCAGATTTGCAGGAATAATGGCTGACTCCTGAAGTGCCATGGGCCCTCCTCAAGTATTTTATTAGCTGCAGAAGTAGAGGAGAAGGAGAATAGGATGAGGTTGTCTTCAGAAAGTAGAACGTCTGTAAGGCCTCTGTTCTTCCAAAATCTGTTAGCCCATCGCTGAATAAGGGGAAAACCAGGACTCTAATCAAGGAAGAAACCGACTAGGGTGGCTTTCCAACTATCTGCTCCTGCATGAAGTGTATCTAGATCCGGACAAGCGATAAGTTTTCCATCAACTTCACTAGGTGGGGTGTAAGACAAGGAAGATGTCATGGAGTCGCCGACAACCTATTTCCATGTTTTCTGGGCGGCCAAAGGGACAACTCTCGAGGGTTTTAGAGAGGCTTGAAGTGGGGCTGGTGCGGAGTATAAAGGCGAAAAAGCTTTAATTTGGTGGGCGGGTGGGTCAGCCATGATGTGGACAGTGAAAGGCGGGAAAAGAAAAATTTTGAAAGCACGGAAGGAAAACTGGAGGTAGAGAGAAGGTGGGACAAAAAGGAAAGCTGTGGAAAAAATAGAGAAGTGGAGCGGAGTGCAGAGAAGTGGGAAGCCAATGAAAGAGCAGGATTTGGAGAGAAAGGTGAGAGCAAGGTGAGGAGGATCTAGAGAGAAGGTAGAGCGTCTCTCTCTAACCCATTACGGAATGACATAGTGGAACTTTTTGAAAAAAAAATTGCCATCTTTATAGGTCGGTCATGCTCTTTACTTGTCTTTCTTCATTTGGTTTTATCTTCACTCAATAGTTTTTGGTGCCTTAATATAATAGAGAATTGGATCATTTTAAATGATCAAAATGGTAACAAAACTAATTTTAACTTTATTATTCAATTCCCTCATCTTTATTATGTTTTTGTAATCAATAATTGAATTTATGTAATACAAACCATGATTCTTCTTAGCCTTAAAATGAAATGATTTTACTTAAAGAAGTTTAACAATTAAAATTATTCATATAATTGATAATTTTTAACATAAATGATAAAAATAATATTATTTTTATAATGTGTATATTCCCTTTGTTAGGAATTAATATACGTTTTTTATTGAAAGATTTCCATTTCTTTAAAAATGAATTTACAGTGGTTAGATTTTAAAAAAAACTTAGTATTAAACATTATTCTACATTCAGATACCTAAGCGAGACATGAAAAGTTCTAACCTTTTATAAGATAACATTTTTAAATAAGCTTTATTCTTTTAACAAACATATTTACTAATTAATATGATGTATTCTTATTTTATATTGCAAATTTGCATATAAAAGTTCATTAGTATATTTAGAATAACTAATGAAATTTTCCATATTATTTATAAATTATTTTAAAAAAGAATATTTGTACTACATTTATTCTGTAGTTTTACTTTTGAATTTTGAATGAAATATTTGATTAAAAATTATTTCGTTTTAAATTAGATGAAATAATTTAAATATTAAATTTGGAAGAAAAAAAAAGAAAAATTGATGGCTTGGCCTTAGCCCAATCGAGCTTGAGTTATGAGCCTTGACTTTGAAGCTTGATCAGTCGTTAGGTCACCCAAAGCCCAATCGATTTTAGGCTCAGGTTGCGAATCATTAGCCTATTCGAGCCACAGGCGGAGCCCAAGCCCTTACAATTAGTTTTGGATCAGGGATAAGGGAGCCTGAGCTTAAGTGGCCTAATGCCAAGTCTAACCCCACTATGCCTTTCTACATTCTTTGTCATTCATGATTAGCAACATAAATCACAATAATATCCAATCTTATAGAGTTCTTTAGTAGAAGATCTTGGCAATGGATAAATTGGTTTATCATGATGTAACTAATGTTCCTAATTTCTTTTTGTATCATAAGAAAATATGATTCTCCCATTATAGTGCATGGCATAGTTACTAAAGGAGGTCAAATTTTAGTGAAGAATCCATAGTCCTTTTAGAAAGCATACTCCTTTATTTTGGTCTCAGGGTAACCTACAAAAGATAGGTGTTTTTAGATGGAGAAAATCATGAAGCACTTGTTATTTCTTGGGGTTATTGATACCCTTAATGTTCTAAGTGATAAAATTCACTGGTTAGGGAGGATAGTTTGAACCTTCACTACAACAAAAACATACATTTCGCGTCGTTTTCCTAGTAGACGTCGCTAAATGTAGGAGGCTTTCGTGACGTGTTTCCAAACATCACGAAAAGAGCGAAGATTCCACGACGTTGTATACAGACGTCGTGTAAAAACCAAGTGTTTGGCATCGTTTTGTTAGTAAGACGTCGCAAAATACTTAGCCTGACATTGTGGAGAGTTAAACGTCGGGAAAGGCCAGGTAATTATCGTTCTTCCCCCGGCCCACCAGAATAACACGACGCTATTTTTTTATTTTAAACTCCCGCCTTCCAAACAGATGAGACGACGTCGTGTCACCGCCCCCATAACGACGTCGTCTCATCTTCTGTGTAATGAAAAAAAGCTAGCTTCATCTCTCTCCCGCGCTTAGCTCTCCCTTGAGCCACCTTCCCTCTCCCTCGAGCCACCTTCCCTCTCTCATCTTTTGTCGCCCTTATAATCGTTGGAGGTTGCTTCACCAGTTGACGTCCTTCTGTCGTCTACAGTCGGAGTGTTGGTTGAGGTAACTAATTTTTCTATTTTGGTTGTGATTAATGTCGGCTAAATTGTTGTTTAGTGAGTCGATTGAAGTGGAGGGTTTATTCTGGGTTTAAGACTGCTTATTCATTTGTTCTGATTATCTATAACACAATGCATTTGGCTTTGCATTGTGTGACAGTATGTTAAGGAAGAATGCATTTGAAGTGTTCGATGAAAGTTCTGAGAGGGTTTATGGCTTTGAATCACGTTTGTATTATGGATGATTTTGTTAATTCAATGTCTATATATACTTGATGTGAGGAGTCTACTATTGATTTAATTTGTTTAAACAATTAATTTGTTATGTTTTTTATTTACTTGCAACTATTGAATACATGGGGTGAATTTTTGGGTTAAATATTAATGTGACTTGTATATACTCTTCATTCTTTTCAATGCTTAGCATTGTATACTCTTTACAATGTTTTAAGGCTTACTAAGCATGTATGACACAAACGTTTCTCTATGAAGGAACCGACAAGAATACATGTACTTATAAGGTTTTGAGACTCTTACTTCCTGTTGTAGCTAAAAACAAGTCATTATGATGGACCAATGTAACATACACAAATTCCCTATTCATTGAGAGATCGGCTGACCACTAAGGCATATTAATCCATTAAACTCAAATGTTATACTTTTAACTTATATTGGTTGATCAGTCTCTAAAAATATAATTTTAAGATTTCAAATACTAAAGCTTGATTTATTTAGTGAAACTATAATTAAAACATTTTTCAAATTGTCTCTATAAGAATGTCTAAATGATCAAGGGACTTTTCTTTTAAGAACAAAAGCTTCAATATTGCATGTATTTTGTCATAATTAAAATAAAATGTGGAAAGGTTTTTAAGAAAGCTCTCTTGATAATCAAAATAATATTTTAGGAACTTTTGAAATGAATTTGAATCAAACTTTTAGTTAAAGAAGTGTTTAATAATTTAAAAAGACTTGAGAGTTGAAGATTTCAACTTATTTTTTATAGGACATGTGCTAGCTGAAAAATTAATATTGGCTAAAATGATAAAAAATTTTAAAGTGAAAAAAAACATAGTTTAACATTAGCTAGGAGTTTGAATAACCACTGTCCCAATTGATAAAGAATCAATTAGTTAAAGGATTTTGGTCATCTAGTTAATGGAGTTTTAGAACTAGACATAATGGAAGTTTAGATGTCTAGCTAAAGGTTCAGCTAGTTGATATGTTAACTGAAGAAACACCAAATAATTGAAGACAATAGATTAGTTAACCAAATGTGTTACAAAATTAGTTGTTACAATAACTAACTTATGTACTTATCGATCACTTAAAATTTGTTAGGATAAATAGATAACAATTAAGTTCCAGAAAAAACCTTAGCATGTTGGAGAGTTGTTAAGAGGTTTAAAAGACTAAATAGAGCTTTTATAAGCACATGTATATTACGTAATATATATTAAGCCCTAGTCCACTAGTGTGAGCAAGAAAGGGATATTTTGAATTATATATGATTGTGTTAATAAATTTTTTAAATACATATTATAAAAGTTCCTTTCCAACTTGAAATTTTTTTTAAAGGGTATCTTCACTCAAAGCTAAGTAAAGTGATTGTAAGGGTTCCCCTTCATTTATAGCAAAGAATATATATTGCATGGAGAGTTCCTCTTCACTCATTTAAGGAAGACAATAATAAATTCAAAGTGGCATTTAAGAGTGGATAAAGATAAAGATTATTTGTTTAAACCATTATAAATCAATCTTGCCTCTCTTTCCCTCAGTTTATTTAAAAAAGCATTATAATTTTAAAAAGCATTTTACCAAGTACGGAAAGGATGTGAAGCCGCATAATGTCACAGTGGCGGAGTGGATGGATTTATGCGAGTATTGGAAGTAATCATCTACAACGGTTAGTTTTTATTTGATAAAAAAAACTTTATTTCACAACTTCTTTGATAACTGATTATATTTTAGTATTTATGAATTGTGATTTATAGATGTTATAATAGATTTTGCTACGTGTATGATTAGGAAAAAAAGTTAAAAAGCCAAATTGGCTAGGAGTTAGGTCAAATGTCAACCAAACTCCAGCTTCAAGGCCTTTGTAGCGATACGATATGAGATTGTTAGTTATTATCTTTTTAATTATATTTTACTTTGATTGACATTTAAAAATTTATGAAAAAAATTCCTAGTAATATATTTTTAGACAATAAAGTGACAGGGATGGAGAAGAGTGTAACCGGATGAAGCTATGGTACCACACTCATTATGATGAAAGTAAAGATCAATGGACAACTACCGAATGCAAAGCAAAATGGGTGAGTACATAGTTCATTTACAAATATTTGTTAAATGAGAATGTATATATAATTAATTCTTACTTTTTCAGGAATTAATGTGTCATGAAAAATAGAACAAGGTCATCCGACGACAGTGGATGAAGTGTGCAACAAAGTCTTGGGCACTAGATCAGATTACGTTGTTGGCATGGGAATTGGGCCTCAACCATAAGGGAATACTTCGGTCAGAAAGAGACTTCGAGAAAAATTAGAGGAGTCAATGAGGGCTAATCAGGGGTTACAGTCTCAAGTCGATAAATTGACTAAATAATTTAAAGAAATGCAGGATCGATTAACTTCCCAAGTCGAACAACAAAAAAAGGTCTTGGAACTTTTATATTCTAAACATAATGTTCGTTTAGATTAAATATGTACTCATATTGATATATTAAACACTTATGACGTATTGTTTATTTTAATTATCATATTATGACATGTTTGGGAATCGCAATTAAATGATAAATTGTCTGCATGTATTCAATTCTTGTTATACATGAATAACTATTAAAATTAATGATATATTCAAAAAATTGAAGAATTATTAAATAAATTAATTTCATAAATAATATTTAATAGTTATTAAATAAATAATATTTTAAAAATTTGTTAAATATTAAATTAGCAAATAATTAAATTAAATTTATTTTCAAAAATTTGAAACAAATTAAAATTAAAAATACTAATTATAAATCAAAATTATTAAATTACAATTTTTTCGAAAAATTGAAAATTTTTAAATTATTCATTAAAATTGATTAATTATTAAATTATTCCTATATTCGGATAAATGAAAACAAAGAAACAAATTATAATTTATATTGAATCATTATTAAATATTAATTATTTTAAAATTTTTAAAAATTATTAAAACTAAATTTATTTTCGGTTAAATTAAAATTAATAAATGTCTTACAATCCGCGACGTCTGATGAATCAAACGTCGCGGATTACAACTTTTTTGCGCCATCTTTAAAACGTCGTTAAAACTCTGACAATCTGTGCCGTTTTCACACAACGTCGCCAAATATCCCCTCCTTTCCTGACGTTTTGTGAAACGTCGCTGAATATCGGTGCTTTTCACGACGTTTTTCATCAGACGTCGCCGATACCTGTTACCTACCCCACCATCTGCGACGTTATTTGTGACGTTTTAATAAACATCGCAGTTCAAAAAAAACATCGCAGAAGGTATTTTGCGACGTTATATTGCCTCCTGCGCCGTTAAAAA
>JANKOD010026758.1:0-17182 GCA_026284645.1 Erythroxylum acuminatum | reverse complement strand
ACTTTAAAGTACAAACATAACAATTTATGTACACTTTGAGGTGTTTATTACCAATTTTATAACATTTGACATTTTTTTAAATTTTGTATTTCTAATCTAATTTTCTTATTAAACAAATATGTAAAGTTATTTTTATATTCGCATGGAAGATGAGAATTGATAATACCGACGGATTGAAGATACCGTCGGTAAAAAACAAGTTCAACATATACCGACGGAACTTTAACCGTCGGTACATGACGCTTATTTTAACGACGGCATACATTTCCGTCGTTAAATTCTATTGATATTACCGACGGACATTCCGTCCGTAACTTAAACAGACGGAATATAACCGTCGGTGAAATCGCATTTTCCCGACGATATTTTAATCTTATATCCGTCGGAAAATAAGAACAACGGATAGAACTCCGTCGGTGTTCCGTTGACAAAATACCGACGGTTTACGATCGTCGGTATATAATAGCGTCAGCCGATATTCCTACGGTTAGCCATGTCGTCCCTGTCCGTCGGTAATTATTATCACCGACGGAACTTTCCTAGTTACCGACGGAATATTCCGTCGGTAATGGACGATTTTCTTGTAGTGTACCTAGGTTAGGAGTATTAAGGAATCAAACTCTATCAATTATAGGAAGTTGCTAGCTATTAACCAACCATAAGATATTTGAGACTCTGGGCAGGGCTTTTTTTTTCATATATGGTTCCTGCCTAAGGGGTTTTCGACAATTGATGCCTGAGTAAGTCCTTGCAAGATTTGAGGTTGAGGCTCCCATAGGAATTTCTTAACCATATATAGGATCGTCCTAGTTAATGCTTGGCTCATAGTTAAGGGAAATATTCTTAAAGTGGTCCATAACTCCTTTTGCCAATTATTGTTTAAAGGTTTGCACTAGACATGATATTACAGATATTAGGGACATACCAAAGTAAATTAAGGTTTAAGTATTAGAAATTATTAAAAAGTTAATGAAATATCAGTAAAGAAACAATGATCATATGAATACATATACAAACTCTAATAATTAAGAGCTATCATGCTATTTAAATTAAGATATAATGGGATTCATAAATAGTAAATGGTACACATCTGAATATATATTTTTTGCTTGTTAAAGATTCAATCTCATAAATAAAAATACTAAGTCAATTTTTTATTTTAAAAATACAATTTACAATTTATGGTAATATTTGTTGGATTCCCTATGGTTTGATAACCCCCTATAGTTTTAGCTTTATAACACATGCCCCCCTGCCATCAAATTTTGCTACAAACCTTAAATACAAACTTCAAAATGACATTGTGTGGTGCCACATATAGAAAATAACATTACTTTGGAGTTGATTGTCAAAGTTTTTAATGAAAGTTGGTGGGAGGGGGGGGGGGGATGGTGTTATAAAACTAAAACTATAAAGAGTTATTAATAGTTTTTAAAAGTTAAGGGATATATTGAAAATATGTCAAACTATAGATGGGTCTAGCAAATTTAACCTTATAATTTATTATAAAGTTCTAATAAATGTATAAGGTTAACAAAATCTTATCATAAGTTTAAAGGTTACGTCAGATGGCCACCAGAGATATATCATAGTAATGTAATTGTAGTCTAGATCCTAATAAAGCTCTTAAGCTTGACGAGTTCAATGTTTTCCTTTTTCAAAAGGCCTAAAGTTCTCTCAAAACTCAAATGATTAGTGAAGTGTTGGAATTTTTCAAGAGTGTTAGGTTATTAAAGGTCTGGAACAAAATCCACATACATCTGGTATCTAATGCTTCTAACTTTATGTCCCTAAGAGATTTTAGACTTATAACATCCTATAATACTCTCTACAAAATAAACTCCAAGCTCTTAAACTCAAGATTGAAGTTGATCTTACCCTCAATTATCAACTTTACTCAAGTTGCATTCATTGATAGAAGATCTATTAGTGATAATATTCTACTAGCTCAAGAATTCTATAGGAACTATCACTTTAAGCAATTTGCTAGGAATTGGTTTATGAAAATTGAATTTTAGAAATCTTTTGATTTAGTATATTAGGATTTCATTTTACATTCCTTCAAGTTTTTGGCTTCCCTCTATTCATTTTTTGGATTTAGCAATGCATTACTACTTTTTCCTTCAATATTCTTATTAATGAAAAGGCTTTATAACTCATTAAAGGTGCTAAAGGAATAAGACAAGGAGATCCTTTATCTCCTTATTTACTCTATTTATATAAGTTCTTACAAGGTTTATTAAACACATTATAAGTTTGGAGGACAACTCCAAATATCATATTAAGTGCAAACAGAGAAGTATCTTTAACCTTTCCTTTGATGATGATCTTCTCCTTCTTGGTAGAGCTAAACCCAAGTAAGTTGCTTGTTTAATCAACTCCCTTAATGCCTTTAACAAGCTCTCTAGTCTATTGGTCAACATAGATCAAAGCTAACTCATAGTTTTAGCAGATGATAAAAATTTATCTCAGTGGCTTGCTGAAATTGCATGGAAAGACTTCAATCTCTTCATTTTACCTATTTGGGAGTTCTAATCTCAAATAAAAGGATTACTTATAAGTAATTTCAACCTCTTTGCGACTTAGTAAAGAAGAGAATTGGATATTAGACTAATGTATTTTATAAGTAGATTACAACTGATCATATCCACGCTAGATAATCTTTATGTTGATAGTTCTTCCCATATGGTATTACCTAAGAAAATGTTTAAGGATATTCAAAAACTTCTTAGGAAATTTCTATGAACTAATGATATATGCAAAGAACCTTATGTTAAGGTCAACTAGAAGGATGTTTGTTTACTAAGAAATGAAGGTGGTATGAAAAGTTTATCCATTTAATTAGTAATTAGAGTGTTGCTTGCCAAGAAATTATGGAGAAATTTCACTAGTAAAGAATCTTTATAAGTCAAATTGATACCTAGGCGTTATATAAAGGATAAAAACTTTTGGACATTAAAGAATCTTAGCATTAATAATAAAACTTGCTCTAACTAGAGGCCAAATAATTAACATTTCTTCAAGTATCAATATTAGGTGGAATCTCTAAATCCACTTGAATATATTGATTGTGTTATACACTATTTCATGGTCATTATACCCTTTTTTAGGCATCTAGTTACTAGTTTGGTATATGCTTCTATTCATCAGGTTTTGGAAGTCCTATTGTGTGCTATTAGTTTTCCCTTTGGGATCTATCTTGGTATTTATACCTTGAACATCTGTAAGGCTTAACCATTTTATTTTGGAAATATATTACATTCTTTAATTTCAAAAAAGAAGAGTAATTAGTTTATAGAGAAAATGTTAAGTTGATGATAGTCACCACTAAGCACATCGATTCTAAACCTATGACAATCCTTTAACTAAAGATTTATTATATCATAGGATTGTTTAGTTGATTCTAAGTCCATATTTAATAGTCTAATTTTTTTTAATTGAGATGATAACATTTGTATACTTATAATTTATTAACATTTTCATCTCTTGCAATTGGACCGAAAGTAGCATAAACTTTTGTATTTAAATTCATAAAGATAAGGTTCTTAATTTTAATTTTCTTTGAATTTATCAATGATATATGGAGGGATTTATTAATGTTATATAGGATTTAATGGTCATTATTCGTAATAATGAAAGTTTTAGATAAGAAAATTTTTAGAACTAATACAACCTTACAAATGTACAAGATGGGCTTAATTTATTATCCTTGTGAACTACAAACTTGTGTAAAAGGCTTAATTATCTAAAAAAAGATAAGTTCAGTCAAGATAAGATTCATTCTCATTATCAATAACTTAGTGAGAGAAGATCTTCCATATCACTAGAATTGTCCCCAACCTACTAAATCACCGTCCCCATTAGTTCTCTAAATCCCCTCGGTTCACTTTTTCCTTAACTAATAACCCACCTTCCACTTGTCCATCTTTCCTAATTTCCACTAGTAATTTTTCAATGTTAGTGGTATGGATTTCCCCTCCCCCCTTCTAAGCTTGAGTGTTGTTAAATCCTTGCCTAGCCATAGTAGCAAAAGCAATCATACCAACTTCAGGAAAATAGCTTGGAGCAAGGTTTTAGGTGATCAGATACCTTTTGAACACTTTGATACATTCCTTTGACCAACTTAGAGGACCCAATAACACCATCATTAGAAATATTGCAAATGGAAAAAATGAAATGGAGCTCCTTGATTATAGTTTATTTCTTAAAGAAAAGAATAGCTTTACTTCTAATCTAGAAATATGATAGCTATAACTAAAAAAGTGGGGCTTAGAAAACTGTTGGTGAGAGAAGATGATTTTTTTAATCTTTATGTTCTTTACAGAAAACAAGTTTAGAAAATTTATTGATTCTAGCCCTTAGCATATACAAGGATAACTTATCATTATTAAAAAGTGGTGTTTACATTTGACACTCAATAGGATGTTGTTGAAATCCATTCTTATTTAGGCCACTTCCATAGAGTACCCTTGAAGTATTGGTCCTCAAAAGGGCTCAACCATATAGTAAGAAAAATTGGTAAACCAATCAGCTTTGATGAGAACACAGTTAATCTTAGAAGTATTGGTTTTCCTCATATTTGTATAAACACTGATCCTAGTAAGAACCTCCAAGGTAGTTAAAATATTGAAACTAAATTAATTTAGTGACATTGTTGGAGACTTTATCAAGGTCACATACATATAGAAACTAATGACTAGCAAAAAATGCCTTAGATCCCCAAAAATAAGAATGTCTTTAGAGCTGGGAAGGAGATTCCTACTTAGGTCATTGTTCCAGTAAGTGGAAACCATAGTGTGGGATGAGAATTTCTTGAAAGAAAGTCATCTAAACCTATTAGACACTAGAAACCTTTATAAATGAGGATGAGAACCTGAGTCATTCAGAGTTGAAGAAATAAGGGAAAGAAGTTTCTGTGAATGAAGATATCAAACCTATCAGGCATCCCAAAATCTCAACTATCATAGATTCTCCATAATTGAAGCAAAGCTTGACAACTATAGTTAGGACTTCACGAATTGCCTTAGAAATTACTATAGAAGAAGGTTCCCTTATTCAAACTAACACTGAACCAAGTAAAACTAGATCTAATAGGAAGTCAAAGAAGAAAGAACTATAGAAAACTTCTCTTTAATGGTATATTAGTATGCATTGTAAGAGTATTAAATAGGCACAATAAATTGTTAGCAACTGAGGACATTCTAGGCCTTAAAAGGGATCATTTTATTGGTCTGGTAGAGACTAAAAATAAAGAAAGATCACCTTCAAAAATGCCTTTGGTTTCTCAATAAATCTGGATCGTGCTTATCAACCATCCATATAAATGGTAAAATCATTGTCATTTTTGACCCCCTAATGTTTCATTTAATTAGATTTGCACTAAACAACTCCTTCACTATAGGGTTACCAAAATTTAACCAATCTACTATACCCATTACCACAATTTATACTTCCAAAAGGGAATTTCAAGTGCATATTCTTTAGAAAGACTTGAGGTAACTAAGGGTAAATATTTTATCTTTATAGGCTTTTGCAGGTGATTTTAGTTGTGTTTTATCTCTTGGAGAAGTGGCAAGGAACAATAGATGCTCAAAGTTAAAATGTGAGAAATTGTAGTCATTTACTAAGGATTTTGGAATAACTGATCTAAAATACACATGCAATCTCTTCACTTGGAGTACTGATCAATGTGGTGAATGGTTCATGCAAAAGAAAATTGACTACTTCTTAGTAATTCTCTTCAGCCATCTCAATTTTACTAAAGGTTTCCAAATTTTTGGATCTTTCTCTACTCATATTGCTCTTTTATCTGCATCTTGGCTTACAACAATATTAATAAAATAAATCTCCTTTCAAGTTCTTCAATTCACTCTTAACAATTTGAGTTTTAGAGATTTCTTGAGAGGACTTCGTTCTACATAAATAAGCTCATATGCTTATAAATATACACAAACTCTAAAAGCAATCAAAGCTAAATTGATAAAGCTCCAAAAGGGTCACATTGATCCAATGCAATTAGTTAAAAAAAAGTCCTTAGAGTCCCTTATCAATTGTCATGAGAAGCTAGCCCTTAACTATAGTGAACAAAACCTCAAACAATATCAATCAAGGTTGTTATAGGAGTACATAGAATCACTAAAGTGTATAGACTCACAATTGAGGTAGAAGTCTTGGATGCTATGACTTTAGGAGGGGGACATGGATACCAAATATTGTTATAACTCAATAAACTCTAAAAGGAACAAAAATAAGATCATCATTCTTTAACAAAATAAAGGAAGAACTACTCAAAACTAGGAAGAGTTAAAGGTGATAGCTTAAGATCACTTCAAAAACTTGCTAGGCACTTGTATCTCAACCCTTCTTTTACTGGAGAACCAAAAAACAACCTAGAGGGGTCCTTGTCAGCTCATGCTCACTTTGACTTGATAAATGAGGTCACATGTAATAGCTCGTTTCTACACTTAAGGATTTAACTGTTAGATTGGGTCATATCATATGAGAATACATGACGTGCATTTCATTTGCATGCATCATATTCGCATACACACATGAATCATGATTTATAGATATTCTAAATATAGTATATGCACTCAATTGACACATTCTGAGGTATGAAAGGTTTTAACTGATAATGATGTACTAGTGTGTTGATTATGTCTTGAATTTTATTTTGATGGATTATAATTAGTAATTTGGAATTTGTTGTTGCAATTGAGTGATTGATGAAGTGATATGTGCATCTAGTCTAAGAAAAATGTTAAAAGGCAAGACAAATTGGTACTTGAGAATTTAGGTTGATTTGGCCTATGAAATGGTGACATGTGGCATTGAAAATAAGTGACAAATGGTTTAGTTAATTAGGTGACAAATGGCTTAAGTACATGAGTGATAGGTGGCCCAAGGAACTATGTGACAATTGGACCAAACATTAAGTGACAATTGGTAGCATGAGAAGAAGACACATGACATAGCTCTCTATTTGACAAGTTTCATACCATGTGTCCCACCTCTCCACCACACACTTGCATCCCACGATCTTCACATTTGAAAGACCATCTTCTTTCTTATCTTTGGTTACATGCTCTCTTCTTCTTCTCACCATTGACACACCCACACAATCCCCATAACCTTGAATTTTTTTCCAAAATTTTGCAGCCTTTATCTTGGGATTGAAACCCTTTTATTTCCATCTTGTTATTGGTGTATGCTTGAATGCTTGGAAGGCTTGGTTAGCTTGATCATTGAAGAGGCTTTGAGCTGAGCAAGTAAGTGATTTATTTATCTATTATGATGTATGTTAGCATAACATTCAAGATGAATAAATTAGGATGGGCTTCATGTAAGGTTGATGATGAGTGGTGCTAGAATTTGAAGGATGAATTGGTTTTGTTTTTATGTATGAAACCATAGGTTAGAGATTGTTTAATGGATGATTTTAGGTTGGGATTTGAAGTATAATGAAGGTGAATTTCTGCTAAAGAAAGGTGATAGTGTAGTGTTATTGAAATGGGAAAGAACTAGAACTACATATATGATAGTGGATGATATTTCTGTTTTGATTTTTGATACATGAAAGACTAGTTTATGAACTGCCAATTGAATGATTTTGAATTAGAATTGGAGATGAAATTTATGAGAAAAATGAAGTATAATTAAGGTATAATCAATGGATTATTATGATGGTGTTAGAATCTGGAAAAAAATTGAAGGAAATGGATGGTGAACTTTCTGTTCACCCATCCAACGATTGTGAGAGTTGCATTATTAGCTCCTTCCCATAATCGTAGGCAATGCTTTGACAAGAGAAAACTTCTTTTTTGTCTTTCCATGATCGTAGAAAGATACCCCATAATCGTGGGTAATGCTTTGAAGTGAAAAAATTGTGTTTTGTGTTCTTGTTGAATCATATAAGGATAAGGCACTACACATTATTGTATTTGGACTTAATTGGGGATTAAAATGAACTTTGTTTGATGTTGAATCAATTGGTTAAGTATTTGATGAGTTTAAGTTGTTAATTAATGCTATAATTTAAGAAATGAATTATTTGATATCAATGCATCTGAATTTGGGAAGTATGAGTTGTTAATGGAATAAGGATGCTCTTATGAATATAATTGTGATCCAAAGGATATAAGCAATGAATTAGGTATGAATGAATCAGAATTGGGAAAATTATGTGATTATATAATGCTAAAAAAGGATTAAAGAATGCATGATTGATGAATTAAGAATAATCAAACTTACATAAGAGATAACCCTAATTGCGAACTACGTATACATAAGCTATAATGAATGACTGATCAAGACTTGTGATTAAGGATACATACCTGAGAAAGTTAATTAAGCATGCATTGGACATATCATATATACACGTGTATGATTGAGTACTCATTCGATTAAACAAGTTAGTAATGTGTAAATATATGTGTATTACATGATATAGAGGCATAAATTGAGCGTCCACATCTAGACATTACCAGATCGTCAAGGCAATAGCTATCTAGAGCATACTATGAGTTAACCTAGATGTTTTCTTACTATATTTGAATTATTTTTTATTAACTATCAGATATTGAACTGTTATTGGTATAACTGTGATAATTCCAGACATTGTTGGTCTAAGGTGTTTGATATTTAAGATTATATTGGAAGTGTTTTTTAATTGTATGTGAATATGAAAAATGTGTTCTTAACTGAATGTTGAATGTCGGACTCAGATTTGATGAATGTGATAAATGGCTATGCACATTGAATGAAAGTTATTAATAGCATATTATATGAAATGATGCATTTCATTACATTGTTATGCATAGTCAGATAAAGGAGTTGTGACTGGAGTGAACAGCATGAAAAAGAGCTTAAAGCTCAAGAAATGTGCACAAAGAGCTACAGGCTCAGTTATTAATTAGCCTAGTATCCATAATGAGTACTGGACAATAAATGAAATAAGCCTAACATCTACAACAGATACAGGACAGTAAATAGGCACTCGGTCACAACAAAATAACAATGAAAGTGGAGTTACATGTGCATTTGCATATATATATTGACATGCATCATATGAATGATTGAAGTGAATGTTTACTCAATACTGAATGATGTGATATATGGGATTTGATTATGAATAATGTGATATACTTGTGAATTTGGTTATATACTCATGATGTTGTGTTCTAAATTGAGTGAGCACATCAATGATGATTCATTCATTGAGTTCGCAAAGTCATTAAAATTGCAACGTTGATTTTCAGGTATTGAGGAGACCTAGCTGCTAAATCAATCTAGTTGAAGTCTAGTATTATCAATTTTGGGGATAAAATGGCTCAAAGATCTGGTCAGCTAATACTGAAGAGTCTAGCTAAGATATTTTGGTTTAGCATCCCATTTTATGTAGCACACTTTGTATGGAGATGTAAACTCTCACATGTTTTGAATGTATATCCATAAGTTATGAATTTGTAATGACAATGTATGTTTATGTTTGTGAATGAAATGGGAAAGTTTAATCTTTTGAAAAACTGGTGATACGTGTGATGCCATAAATAAGTTAATGTGTTGGGTCTAACGTGCCATTCCCGTAGGGTATGTGCTCAAATATACTCCAGTATGTCAGGTATAGCTCTATGATAGTGGTGTGTTACATCACAAGTGAGGAAATTAGGAACACCTTATTCTTTTACACCCTAATAAATCCCATGGGGCTAATGGTTTTAATGTCGTATTCCTTCGGCAAACTTAGGACATGATAAATGGGATGATAATCAAAGTTGTCTAGGAATTTTTTTAGATTGGCATATTATTAACATAAACGAACAAAACTTATATATTTTTAATTCCTAAAACCCTAACACAAAATCACTAAATGAATTTTATTGCATAGCTGGTTGTAGTGACATATATAAAGTCATTTCAAAAGTGATAACAAACTGATTGAAGAAATATATGAAGGAGATAATTAGCCTTATTCAAATGTCTTTCATTCATGGAAGATCAATTAGAGACAACATATTACTGTCACATGAACTTTTCAAAGCTATAATAAATATATCAAAGGCTTATTCATTCAAAATAGATTTTGCTAAAGACTTTTATTCCATCAGCTAATGCTTTATCCTTGACTCATTACAGGCTATGGGCTTTCCTAACTTTTTTGTTATATGGATACAAGCATACATCACTATAGTTTCTTATTCAATCATCATCAATAATGAGATTACAAGAGTATTCAAAGTTACTCAAGGCCTAAAACATAATATGGCTAGCACAATCGATATCACTATAACCCTTATTCCCTTCAAGTACTCAGGTGTTTCCATCATTGAAAAAATATATCATCTCAATACTATTTTCCCCTACTGGTATCCATTAACAAAAAAAATCAACAATTGGTGTAATAATTTCCTAGAATATGAGGGGAGATTACAATTAATGATATCTATTTTAATTAATTTAGCCACTTATTATACTCGCATTTAGCTCTTCCTAAAGGTATAATGAAAGATATTGACAAGAAGTGAAAGGAATTTCTATGGAGTAACATTAACAACTATAAAAAATTACCAAAATTCAAATGGTCCTCGATCTTCCAACTTAAACAATTTGAGGGATTTGGTGTCACCTATATTGAATTATGAGTAATGTTTACTGGCTAAAATATTATGGACATTATGTTATGACAAGGAGGATTTTTAGGTCAAATGGGAACATTATATCACTTAAAGGAGAAGAGAATCTGATGTATTCCAATCACTACCAAGATGTCACGTACTATGCAAAAAATCCTATATAGATAAGGGACTAGATGCAACCCTTAATTAGATATAAGATTAACAATGGACAAGGTACTATATTCTATTTTAACCAACGACATGAATTAGGACCTTTATACAAACTAAGATATTTGATTCCTTGAGAACTCTTATCCTTTAAAGGAGTAAAGTCTAAGTGCTGATTAAGGAAAATGTTTAGGTGTAGCCATTCTACTCTAATAGGGGCATCGATGACATATTTAATAGTATGCCTAGTTATCCTTAGGAAACTTCATTTTTAGACATCATTCAACGGACAACTAATAAGTCTATATGTTTCACATTGCAAAAATGTTAGAGGATCTTCACATTGCAATAATGTTGCAGGATAGTTACTTCAACCTGATAACTAAGCTATAATATAAACTAGTTTGGGACACAAACATAACCCTAACTCACTCTTTTACGTTATATCTTTCTACATAGGGAATATTATTGACCAAAGACTCTCTTAAATTCAATTTTTCCAATGCCACTTATGAACTATGCACTCGGACTAGTTTGAATCTCAATCAACCCTACTTTTGTTATAGATTCTTATCTTGGATATGGAAAAATTACTTACTCACCTTGGTGTATACTACAGTAAAACTAACTAGCTTAATATAAACCTTAAATTGAGAAATTAAGATGATCTCAAGTTATTTAAAATTGGTATACTATATCTGGAAAGAAAGAAATAATAGATTACATAGAGCACCCCTAACAGAAGTGGAGCTTATCTACTAGAGGATCCCTTTATATATTTGTTTAGCTATCTTGGCCAAGAATTATTGGGAAAACTTAAGTATTAAAATAAGAAGTACATAGAGGCTGTAACATAGGGCCTTCATCCCATTGTGATGTATTAGTAACTCACCACTAGCAAGATAGAGATTTATAGGGTACTAAGACAATGGTTTTTTACTTGTAAATTTTTCCAACAATGTAATTTACTTACTCTTAAAAAAATATTCATTCTTATGAAAAAGTATATTCCTAATTAATGAATAATTAATTTGATTAATAGAAGTTAGATCCAACTCTACTAAGAATAATTAAAATCCAACTACATTTCTTAAAGGATTACCTATAAAAGGGAGACAGACTAATGTAAGTTCTTATAATCAATATCATTAAATTCAATTAAAGATTTTTGTATATACTTAACACCCTTTATCTTTATTAGATTGACCATCAAAGTGTCTTTGTCAATAATACTCCCAGTCTCTAAGTAGTTATTTTCACTATAAGAAACGATCAAAATATTGACGAAAAATTGGCAACGGTAAAAAGACCGTTGCAAATTATCGATAGAAATCCTTCATCCGTTGGAGAACTTGTTTGGAAAAAATGGATTGCCGACGGTAGCAAAATCCGTCGCTGAATTTGAGCGGGGAAGTTTGCTGCTATTTTTTGGGTTCATCGACGGAACTTTTCCGTCGGTAAGTTGTCTATTAAAACGTTGTCGCCCGTTGATTGCTTCTGTTGAACTTTTTAGGAATAACAAAATGACGTCGTTTCGTTTTAAACAAAACGACTTTAAAATTCTTTAGTGGTTCCCCCTACCCGACCTTCCTCCTTTCTCCTTCGTTCTCTACCTCTGCCGCTACTCTTTGTCAGTTCTTCTTCGCCGTCATCTTCTCTGTCCAGCTACTGCGTCTTCTCCAACCATGGAGCTGCGTGTTTGGTGAAGGTATGCCGATGTGGACCCTTCGTTTTTCTACTAAAATGAAAATGGTTTTAATTATTGTTTGTTTCATTATGTGTAAATGTTTGTGTGTTTAAGTATTTATCTAATTTATTCATGGATGATTAAGTGTTTATCTAATTTAGTCATGGATGAAATTGGTCAATATTTAAAATTTTTTCTTCTGCCCTAATTTTTTGAAACTACATTGGATTAAGTTGTCATTGTTAAGTCTAATTATAGTTATGATTGGTTGGTAAATGTTTATAGTTAGGGTTTATTGAAAATTTTCTATGGGAATTTGATTAAATACAACATTGCATCTACTTTGACGATTATGATTGGATCTTTATGGAGTATGAATGTTATGGATAATGTGATATGTATGATTATGATTGGTGTTTGATAATATATAGTTTAAATATAAATACGAATGTTAGGCTTAAAAATAATAAATAGCCTTAAGCAACCATAATGTCTAGTGATTTGGTAGTAATTTCAGTTTGAAAGTAGTTAGACAAACCAATGACATTTAGGCTAGCTAATTTACACATGTGACAAACGCGAAAAATTATGAGCAAAAGGTAAAGGTGAGATAAATCTCCATTAATGTTTGAGATTAAGAGATTTTTCACTCTTTTTTGAAACTTTAAAATGTACGTGACTAAAATATCATTGGATATATGATATATAAAACGCTTTATAATTTGTATTGAGACAAAGTATGATTTACACTTACAGAGATGGTGTTATCTTTTTTCATAAAAACTGTAACTTATTTTAAATGCATCATAGTAACTTTTATTTTAAGTGTTAGTGTTAAATATACTTAGGGTTGGAATAGTTTCAAAATATCAATTATCACGATAAACTATGGTTGTCATTCACTGGATAATAACTACCAAGGTAATGAGTAAAGCAACTATCAAATTATTGTTGAAGCATTCCTAAATAACATACATAGTAGATAACATATCAATACTACTATTGATGTAAATCATTTCTTCTTCCTAAGGTCTAAATATACCCCATTTTGCATCTTAATCATTATTGCAAATGACGTAGACTTTACGAGTGATAAGTTGCTCCCTAGGTTCGCTTATTAGTTCATTGATGAGTTTATAATTTGTTTTGTTTTCCTTCAAAAATTATTAAGTTTCTTTCTCTCTATTATGGATATATCGCATTTCCAAATTAAAAATTATAAATAAAAAGATTACCATTGTATATCCTTCTTCTTTGACTGATTCATTTCACAACATTTGATTATATTATATAGGAAACATTAAAGTTACATAATTGTTTTAACTTTTCTATATAGTTAAAGAGAACTTACATTTTTTTAAACGATCACTAATAGATTCATCCTCTTGTTTACAAAGATTACAATGAAGATTCCCCTTAGCCTATCTAAGTTCGTTAGCGTAAACATAATCATAAGCCATAGGATAAATAAAAAACCCTTATAAGTTCAATATATGCTTTATGATTTTATCCTTCTTATATAATTTGGGGGAGAAGTTCAATATATGCTTTATAATATTAGAAAATACTATGTTAGAGATATGCTTTATAATATGTTCTTATATAAATGAATGAAATTCATTAAATTTGATTAAATTGAGTTATTGTTGATTAGATTTGAGAATATCTTGTTGCATTGATTATAAATGAGGGTGTATGGGTTAGATTGGTATACTTGATTTTTGAATTGGATTATTATAGATTTTACGATGTAAATGCACGTGGACTCAATTGAGAATAGATATATAGTTTGGAGACCAAAATTGAGCTGTGGTTACTGGTGGATATAGAAGTGTATTTTTATTGCAGGAATGACCCTTCTTTGAAGAGGGGGAAGTCCATTTTATAAGGGAAATTCTGCTAAATTTTCAATAGACTCTGCGTATAGCTCATTGATTATAATATTTCATGGCAATTGTTTTAATATATCCTGGTTTATAAAATGTGAGCATTTTTGGGAATTGGTTGTGGGAACACATTTGTTGGCAGTACTTATATTTTCAAAGGGATTGAAGAGAAGCTTTAGCTGGTATTAAAATGACATTCATATCCTTATAACTATGGATTTCAACAATGATTTTTCAAACATGGTGAATGACATTTGTATCAGTTTCTATATTTCTCATTCTAGGTTCGTCAGCATCATCTTCCTTCATGTACTTCAGGAAGATCCTTTTACCATTTCATTGAGGTTAGTGATTTTGTTTCTTACTACGTTTTCTTGAACTTACCTTTATTTGGGTATTTGTTTGCCATTTGAACTTCCCATCTGAACTTCCTGTATTTTTAATTAAAATGGCCTGCACGATGTGAAACTTGTTTGTGTTATGAACTTCGGTTTATCATTAAATTAATATAGGATGAGTTTGAGATATATTATAGTTTCAATATAATGATATGACATCTAAGTTATTTCATTTATGGTATCTGAAACGATTAACTTTTCTTTACTTTTCATGTGCAAATTTTAACACATATCTTTTTAAAATTGTATATGTACAAATAATTTATTAAATTAAGTATTCATATTTTTATGAATACTTATGAAATTTGACACTATTATATATTTAATATAGGAGTTTTAACATTAATTATCTTCTAACATATATGATTACAAACATATATGTTAATCATATATGTTAGATGTTAAGTTTACAAATATTTTAGATCTCAACCTATAAACCTGAACCAATAACTTGTGATCCATAGTAACTATAAGGCAAATCGGTGAAAAATACGAGGAGTCTAGTGGTTACAACGAGAACTTGTGATCTTGATTCACATGTCTTATCTTAGATGTTTTGAAATTTTTGGCTAACATGAATGATACTAACTATGGATTCACTATTTTAAATTAACAGTTGTCCATAAATGATTTTTTAGGATATATCTTGGATGTATAGACGATTAACCACTGATGGTTTCATTAATCCTAAATTTGTTGAGGGAGTGGAAGCTTTTATTCATTATGCATGTTCTCAACCTGCATATATGGATGGGCCAAAGATCAAATGTCCACGTAAAAAGTGCAAACACAAATGTTTCCTTACTATTGATGAAGTTAATGGGCATTTGCTGAGAAAAGGGTTTGTCCCCAATTATTTTGAGTGGACACGACATGGAGAACCGGGCATTTCTAGCACCTTAAAGGGTAATAAAGTAGAATCGCCTGTCAACCTAAATGAGTATGAAGGGGGGATTGGATTTAAAACAAATTATATGGAAGAACCTGAAAATCGGTACATGCGAATGGTTTATGATGGGGTCGGTTATACCATTGAGGAAAATAGGAAAAATCTTGAAGAAGAACCTAACCCACAAGCAAAACAATGTTTTGACTTACTATAGTCAACTGACCGAGAATTGTGGCCAAATTGTGAGACAATGACCTAATTTTCTTCAATTGCTCGAATATTGAACATAAAGTCTAAAGGGCATATTTTGGATCGTAGTTTTGACAAAATTCTAGAATGGTACAATGAATCATTGCCTGCTGATCATACAACGGTTGCTAGTTTTTACAATATGAAGAAACTTATTAGGGGTCTTGGTTTGCCTATTGAAAAGATTGATTGTTGCAAATTGGGATGTATGTTGTATTAGGGAGATGATGTGGACTTAGAAGAGTGCAAATTTTGTGGTCAATCTAGGTTTAAGCCTAGAAAGGGTTTAATGAAACAGAAATTAGTACCATGGAAGCGGATGTATTATTTCCTGCTAACTCCGAGACTTCAAAGACTTTATGCTTCTGATGATACTGCATCTCACATGAGATGGCATGCTAAACACGAAAGGAAGATGGAGTAATGAGTCATCCATCAGATGCACTGGCATGGAAACATCTCAATGACACCCATCTTGATTTTGCAGTTGAATATCGAAATGTTAGGTTAGGATTGTCGACGGATGGATTCCAACCTTTTGGTCAATCCGGGCAGCCATATTCATCATGGCCAGTCATAGTTATTCCTTATAATTTGCCTTCTTAGATATGTATAAAAGAGGCATATATGTTCTTGACAGTGATTGTGCTAGGGCCTACAAATCCGAAGCATAAAATTGATGTTTTCTTATAACCATTGGTATCTGAATTGCAGCATCTTTGGGAATATGATGTTCAAATATATGATGTCTCTCTAAAATGTAATTTTGTGTTGGGTGTGGCTTTGATGTGGACCATTAGTGATTTTTTAGCATTGTCCTTATTGTGGCCATGATTCTGATGCATTTTATCTTTGAAACGGGGGCAAAATATGTTGGTTTGACAATTACAAGAAGTTTCTTCCTCTAGATCATCCATTTAAATGCAATAAACATAAGTTCATTAATAATAGAATGGTAAAAACATCTCCTCTTTCTCTGAAAGCTGGTGAAGAGATTTTGCAAGAGATTGAGAAAATAGGTTTTAAGTCAAAATGACTTAACGATTAATAATTTGATGATAAACGAAAGCAGACGGAAGCAAAAGCAGACGGAAGCAAAAACAGACAGAAGAAAAAGCAGATGGAAGCAAAAGCAGACGAAAGCAAAAGCAGACGAAAGCAAAAGAAGACGGAAGCAAAAGCAGACGGAAACAAAAGACGAAAGACAGTAGACGAAAGCATCAGTCCGAGTTAGTTACAGAACTCAACTGAATAACCGTTTCTTTAAAGAATCAAGAAGCAGTTATCAAGAA
>JANKOD010026715.1:0-17192 GCA_026284645.1 Erythroxylum acuminatum | reverse complement strand
GGGTAATTTTGGAAAATAATATTACAAGCCATTCCATTCCATTCATTTTGAGTATCACTTCCAAACAATGGTCAAATAAGCCCCTCTCTTATTTTATTAAAACTTTCAAACAATGGAATGGCTCATTCCATTCCATTCCATTCCACTCAATTCCATTCCATTCCATTAATTGCCATTCCATTCCATTCTATCCTAAACTCCCAAACATACCCTTAAATAAAGAAGGCAAACATGCTTCAAGTCTTAGCGATCCAAATAACCTTTTGAGTCTTCGTCGCAAACCACCATGCAGACACCGCCCAACCGACAGGACGACCACCTTGGTGGGCTCGTCACCACGGAACAAAGATTCAGCTTTTCAAGTGTTGCTATCAACGAAACCGTCTGGGAAATTTCTCTGCAACGGTGTCGTTTCCTTGGCAATTAGAATCCAGACAGACAGAGAGAGGTTGAGAAAGAATCAGGCGGGGGCTACAAGAGAAGGGATCAAATCCCCCGTTCCATTTTTAATGGATGGATGGTATGGCCTGGGCACAGGGTGACACTGGGAAAGTGGAACAGCCACCCCGTGCCCACGAGAGAAAGAAGGTGGGCTGTGTCGCGTTGAATGAGTCATAGATGTGATAGAAAGAGAGACAGGACAGGAAGGGAAACGAACCCTTTTCTTTTTTCTTCTTGCATTTCTGGGTTTTTAAATTGGAGACAGAGGATCACCTCTCGCCACGAGGAGGAGGAGGATGATGAAGAAATTAAATTTATATAAACCAATAATTAAAAAATAAATTCGATTAATTAAATAATACATAGGTACTATTTTTCTTTTTTCTTTTTCTTTTTTGAGTTTCTAAATTGAGTATAATATATTTTTGTGTTTTGAAAAGTTATAATGTTTTCAAACTCTCAATAATAGCTATTGATTTTTATAGTAAATAATAATATGAATATAAATTCTTATACTGACTTTTATGTATTATAAATGTTATTAATTTGCTTTTTTGCATAAAATAAGATAAAAGCATATTCTTTTATAATTTATATTATAATAGATATACAATGAAAGTAAATTTTATTATTTATAACTTCTTTTATAAAAGATATAAATAAAATAAAATTTATAACAGCTTTAATTTTATATTAATTATAATTTTTATAAAGAAAGTTGTTATTTTATTTAAATTCTGTCTATTAAATCATTATGAAAAAATTAAAGCCATAAAAATATCTAAAATCTTTAATTTTTATTTTTTGAATTTTAACCTTTTTATTTTTTTGCAGATCTTTAATTATGTTAAGACTTAAATAAAATTTTAATCTACTTCAACCATAAAACATATTGTTGATTATAATTCATGTAAAGAGTGAGACAAGTACATATTCTTAAGCAAGCATAATAATTCACCACTAATGTCCCAAAGGGCCAAAACAAGAGAGTAATGCATAATAAAATCTAACCTCTTGTAACAAAGGGTTTCATTATCACCTTACTAAGACCTAAGATTACCATATCTAAATGTTGTTTAAGCTATATCTCCATGTGGCTGCTACAAATCTTGTCCATCTAACAATCCCACTTGAAGCAAAGAACAAGTTTCACAAATAGAGAGTTTCCACATCTAATAAGAACTTGGAACAAACATGAACTTCAATGCTGGAATACTACAGTTTCCTTGCTCCAACCAGGAATTTGAAGAACTGTGAACATGATGCAGAGCAAGTATGTGATGCTCAGAGCTTTAGTATTGCTTTGCTATGGATGATAACGAATAATACGTTCCGATAATTGCTGAGAGGATACCAAATAGGAGGATTATCCAACTTAGAACAACCTGAATATCAGGGGAAAAAAAAAAGAGAATATAAAATCACTAGAGTGAGGTAAATTGCAGCTAAGGATGCAAATTTAGTGCTATTAACTGGTTTGTTCATTGATGGTGGAAGTCTTAAACTGGTTTGTTCATTGATGATGGAAATCTTAAACATTCCCAGTCGATCTGAATTTATAGTGATTCGGTAACAATCCGAGGTAAAATAAGAATTCATCAGGGAAAAAAAAGCTGCCATTACTAATTACTTAACAAGTAACATGAAGTTAGGAAATCTTATAACCTGGATCATTGTTGCTTTCTTCCCCAAAATCCTCAAGAAGAACAAAGGTGGCATTATTACTGCCTGTATTATGGCAAATGAAACCAAGCTAAGCATGTCTGAATTCCAAACGAAATCATCACTGAACTCATTAAAAAGGTGATAGAAAATATTATTGGAAGAGGATGCAGGCTGCATACCAGAAACAAACTAAATGCCTGAGGTGAAAGTGAATGCATACTTTCTAGTTTTAAAGAATCAACTAGAACTATTTTCACCCCAAATATCAAATAATTCAACTTTTTATTTTGTTCTAAGATACATTTTATTTCCATTTCATAGGCTGCTTGCTCATAAGTAACTTATCTTGTAACTGTACTCCTAAAAAGCAGTGACCGATTTCACGTCAGACAGCTGAAGCCAACCCAGAGCATAACATTATGCTGTTTCAGGTAAAAGAAAGGGTAATGTTTTCATAAGAATATTCAATGACTTTTTTTTTTTTTTTTAAGTTACAGCTTGCCCTTTGAACGGTAAGAAGCTCCAACATTGATTGTTCTGAACTGTTATTTCCAACAGTTTTTCAAATCATTATAAGAATCAAGATGTTTCTTTGAAAAGTTAAACAAGAATGGCACAAGATAAAGATTACTTGTTTACTTGTTATCAAAGATAAGAATCCTACAGAAAAGTTGAATTTCTCTAGCTGCTGATATGAGGTGTTTTAATATTCCATACGATATTGTGCATGTTAGAAGTTTGTACTCACCACAAGTATGCAGAGTAAAGAACCCATCAAAGACATGACAAGAGCTGCAGTAAGTAATACAATGAAGTCAATAACTGTGCTTTAAGAGCATTAGAAGCTCAAAAAAGGATACTCTTTATCATAAATAATTGTTACAGAGACCTCCTTAGGTGGTTTTGAGGCCATTTTGTAGGAATATTATGACTACTGTTGGAGTATGAACAACCTCATTACTGTGTTGGCCCCGTTACTTGGAGCATTTTGCTTTGTATAACATAAGAACCGCCTATGGTATTAATGTTTCAAGAAGAATCACACTGTAGTAAGAGTTTAGCTTTAGAAATCTCTACAGTGATTATTGTTGAAATATATTAAATTATCAATACAAGCATGAAACAGTTGAAATATATTAAATCATCAATACAAGCATGCTACAAGCATGAAACAGTTGAAATATATTAAATTATCAATACAAGCATGAAACAGCAGAAGCATTCTCTTTTACCTCCAAATGTAAACTAAGATATTCTTTAGATCCATGTTCCGATAATATGAGAAGATACTAACAACTTAAACTAAAAATAAAGCTAAATACTTACCGAAAAAGGGAAGAAGAAAAGCAACACAAACAGTAGACATAACGACTGCTATTCTCAGAAGCACGAAACACCAAAAACTGTTAACAACTCCAACTGGCAATAGCTCTTCTATGCCCCTGACAAATGGGTTTACCAACAATGCATATTTGTTCATTGTCAAGGATCCAAAAGAGATGATAAAAGAAACTAAAGAATAAAACGATGTAAACAGATTTTGCCACGTTTAGTAATCAAGTATACACCATTTGAAAACTTTTTGGCCCCGGCATTCAGTCAGTCAATTCGCATTTTTAAATAAGAAACTCAAGTCTATCTTTTAATGGAATATCAGAAGTCTTCTTCATTTTGTAATCCAAACCATCAGCTTCCGGTTGCCTTCCTTTCTTTAATGGCAAAGGCTAGCCTTCTTAAGAAAGTTCCAATTTGGATTGAAGTTCTAGTTGGCGCTTCATGTTCAATAGACTTTCATGTCTCAACCCCCTCGAGTTCTTCTTGCATTACCATATAAATGTTTTTCAACAGTACTAAGTTTAATCTACATGCTTATATTAAAAATTCAAGTCTACTCTTTAACTCAATGCTAGTTCCCAAAGGATATTTGGTGAGTGGATTTGTAACCTGCATGATAATGAATGTTCAGAAACCATTTAGATGTTTACTAAATTATGCTCAGGAAAGGGATTACTAGAACCCTGAAAAAGGACCCGAATCATACTTACAGTAGTCCATATTGCAACTTTTGAGGCCAGAGAATGTGGTGGCATATTCAACGTTATCTGAGACACTGTAGCTTCACCAAACATGAGAAACCCCATGACTGCAACACCTCCATAAACCAAAAAGGAGAGGATAAAGCTGGAAGACAAGAAGAAAGGTTTAAGGGATCATAAAGGCAACAAAAATGGCATGTATTTGAAACCTATACAATGTGTTGTACCATGTTGTTATTGCCTTTGAAAATTTTGTTTTGTCAGCCATTGACTGGTAGATGTTTGGAAACACAGAATGACCAGAATTACAGAAGCTATGCACACCAATCACTAAAGGAATGTTACTCCAGTTCACCAATGGAGCAGAATGATGGAACCCAATGCCACCTGCTGTACCGACGAAAAGTAAGCAGATAACAACTATAATGGTTGCTAAAACTCCTCCAGCTGCAGCAAATTTCAGAAAAGACAAATAGAGGGAAAAAATAATCAGTTGTCACATCTTCAATACTTCACTGGTGACACTTGACAGAGAAAGATTGCAAAACCTGAAATGTATGAGATCAGACGAAAATCCTTTAACAGAACAGTTGGTAGTATAATAAGAGCAACAAGAATTCCAAATAAGTGCTTAGAATCAAGCTGCAAGCCACTGAAATCCAGAGATGTTCCAGGAAATAGTCTGGTAAGATTGTCACCTTCCAAAATAATAAACTCCACACAATATGACTGCAAAGTGCGAAATTTCATTAAGTTTCTTGACAACAAATCAACATATAACGCAGGAAAACAAAGAGAAAAAGTCAGAGTTGCACTTACATATAATTCTGTGTACAAAACAATCTGCACCAAAGCCCAAGATTACAATAATATTAGACTTGTGAAAGCTCAAATATAAACAAAGCCATATGAATATCACATTCCTTTCATTTTCAAAACACTTTTTTATCTAACTTTCTAGAAAATGAGCAAGTTTTAGATGAGAACAGAATTTAACATACCAAGCAAGTTTTAGATGAGAACAGAATTTAACATACCAAGTCTACTAACTGAAGAAGCATGACGAGCAGTTCCATGAACAATGCAACTCAATAGCTGACTACTTAATTCATGTTAATCTTGATATACAAAATATAGATTAAAATATCTGGATCACAGGCTTGCCTAGTGCTCATAGCCTAGTGGTTACTAAAAGTTATAGCATTGGCCATACTAAGTTTTAAGAAACTCACAGATAGTAGAAGGCGCCCATATTTCCCGAAAGCAGCTTCTCCTATGTCTGGGTAGGTTATGATGCCTTCTTTGCTCTCAAAGCATTGTTTCAGAAGAGTAGCAGTGTAGCAACACACACATGAAAAAATAGCCAAAATGAGTAAGCTTGCCCAGCCTCCTTCTTTCACAGTATAAGGCATAGAAAGAAGCCCAACTCCAACCATCACATTGAAAGCTGTTGAAAGACAGCAAGTCAGATAATCAACCCACAAAATCTGTACGGAAAATTTTTGACCAAAGAAATGCAAATTGTATTAATTTCATAAAAATCCTGTGTGTAACTTTGTTAAAACGGTGACCTTTTAATTTCTAGTCCTCTTTTCTGTCAGCAAATGGTAAAATGGTATCACAATAACATGACAATCTTCTTGTTTCCAAATGCAGGAAAAACAAGTCTAGAAAAGTCGGAAACAATACTAGGGCTTACCATTGAAGATAGTTTGAGTGAAGCTACATCCATGAACAATGGGAAACTCTCCAGTGAGAAATGAAACTCTTGACAATGAGGAAAGCGCTACTGAAATCTTATCTAACTCTTCCTTTGAGTAACGCCTTTCAGTATCAGACAGTAACTTTGCATCCAGGTTTGAGATGGTATAATTATCCAAACTTGAATATCCAGCACTTGGTAAACGTCCAAGATAACCAAAATAAGGTGATGCTGATATAGTGAGAGGGTCTGTTGTTTCTCTGCCCAAAAATTCCAAAGATCAGGGTGGAAAACTAGAGCACGAGTTAAGCACTCAGTTCACAGAGAATACATCTCCCAATCTGTGGTCCCTTTCAAAGTACAAGGTGTAGAAGAAAATGTAATGTTGACTGGTTGGTTTGCCCATAGAGCCAGGAGGTACCATACCTGTATATTACTATGCTGAACAAAAAATGAAAGTCCTATGGTGGTTACTATCTTGGCTCCTTGTAGGTTAGTCATTATGGACTTGGTCCATTTTGAAACACCACTTAGTAACAAATTTGACAGTTTCATATAAGGATATATTGCAGACAAGAAACATGACATTGATTATGTACTGTCGAATCCGGTCTCCAAATTTTGCTAATTCTGCTTCTTTGGTCACTCTGCTTTTGAGACAAATATCCTTACATATTAATATATGATGAGATATAATGTTCATAATACATATTCACGGAAAACTTGGATTAGCTTCTAGTGGAAACAAGAGGAGTAGACCTAAGTGCTTCTTTAATAAGATTTTAATTCAAATGTGAAGAAGTCGGAGTTCATAATAAAGCAAGCATATTTCCAACTCGATAATTCAATTAGCTAATTCTGTAAACTAGTGGAAATGTTTTTGCATTAAGACAAGATTCTACGTGTGTCAGAAACTGAAATGACAGCTACCTACCAATTATCAACTGTTTCTGCAAGTAACTCATTGAATTTGTTCTCTGATAAAAATAAAGAGAAGTTTCAGGTTCACAGAACTCTCCAATCTTAGGTTAATAGGGAGAGTTTGAGCTATTTAGTGAAAGGGGGTTTTTCAGATATCTCAAAGGACTCATTTCTCACCCCATCTTCCTCACTCAGAGATGAAAAAGGCAAGGCAAAAAAGAAAGTTGAAAAGAATGAAAGGGAATTCTGCAATAGCTTCCAGACTTGAAACTATTGTTGCAGGAATTAGCTTTGTGTAACCATATGACTCCTAAATAAGCAAACCGGTACGACTAGAACTATCCTCAAGAGATTGTGCTTTTATAAGAAACATTCTAGAATTATTTTGAACTCAGTTATAGCTTTTGAATTACCTTTAATTTTAAGTCTTATCTGTAACATGTGGGTTACTGCCTAAACATAAAGTAAGATTTTTAAACCACCAAGAAGTGGTCCAACTTAAAGGAAACCAAAAATTCAACTCATGTTCGCTTTATCGTAGAGAAACTAGTTCATGAAAAACTTAGAATCTGAATAAAAAGATAGTTCCAGAAAAACCATCCACAGAGGAAAGAAAACTGCAAATAAGTTCAGCTTCAAAAGGAATAAATCTCAATTGGAAAATACAGAAAGGCACTCCTGAACTTTTCCTAACATTAAAGACAGTGAAAAGCTCTCGAAGTAAATTGTTTTCTTCGTAACCTAGAAGAAGTTACGATCTCATCAGAACATGAACTATGGTATTTGAGTATTTCGCTTAAAGAGTGACGATGATGAGTTAAACTGAAAATTTTTAGCTTGGCCATACCAGTACAACAGAGTACTTTAATTTTACACAAGATTTATCCTTTCCATATCAACCTAAAGAAAGGAATTCCAAAGGAGACACTGAAACGAGCTAACCTAAAATGAAGAATCAACATAAAAACAACGAATCACGAAGTTACCCCTTTAAGAATATGGAGAGAACTAAAGTTACCTATAACTCTGTGGCCATTGTTGAGAGTAAAAAGTTCCATCATCACTCTGATCACCATTCTCAACTTCTTCTTCTTCTCCTTCTCCATCACTGCTCTCTGCGTTCTCAATCTTGCTCACTTCAACATCCTGACCATTGTCATCCCCATCATCCAAAAAGAACTCCGAAGAGTCTCTCCTCCTATCCTTCTCCGCCATAGCAAAGCAATCACTAACAAGAACAATCACCTACAACTGTGAAGTGGGCAAGCAAACATATACTGATGGAGGCATGTTATATATCCACACAGATTACCGACTCAGTGATATAGATGTAAATATACCCACGTGGTCACATGCGATTAAACTCACAAAACCCGCAGATTTCTAGGTATATCCTGAAACAAATCGAATAAAGTTGCTTTATTTCTATGTTGCACACTTCAAGATTCAATTTTTATCAACTGGGTATGACCCTAAAAGCGTACATTAACAGAAAAAGATCCGGCTTTTAAGGAAAAATTGAGTGGCCAGAAATGGAATTATGGAAATGGGAATGACCAAATCACAAGACAACAAAGTTTATTGCATAGATGGAACAGATCACGAACAGAGCGTTTTCAAGTTGGAGTGTCACGCTGACGTGGCAGAGACTTTCGCTAACGTGTCTCTGACAACAGTGACGTTTTGTCGTTGCTCCGTCATCACATCACTTGCTCACGGAAATCCTCGAATATAGGATTTGTCACTTTTATGAACGGTATGTTCTACTTTGTTCCAAGATTCTAATTAAATTAGTTTATTCTTTAAATTTTTAGTTTAATTTATGAATAAAAATAGGATTTAGTCATTGAATTAGTATATTACTGAAATGATTAACATATATATGTATGTTAAGATAAAAGTCAAAGACACTATATTTTCTTGTTATTTAATTATTTTTTGAAATAATTAAAATTTCAATTATTTAAAATTTTAAAAATTTCCTTTATTATATTTTTATTTAAAAAATAAAATACATATTGTAATACGTAGTACATACCTTATTACGCACCCAAGATCAAACATGAAAAGATTAAAAACAAAAGTAATGCGGAATGTCTGATTTCGGATCCATCTCTGATTCCGATGCCTATTCCGAGTTCCAAACTATTACGAATCTCCCAGAATCTTTATGAAAAGTGTTTCCCGATACGAAGTTTAGGTCTTTCTACAATTTTCTTAATATATAAGTTCTCTTAATGAGTCAGAAATTCCCTATACTTAAGATTTATTCGAGTAACTACCGGAAAATTTCCAAATTTTTTATTAATACATAAATTATTTATTTTAAAAATTATAAATTATTTTTATCATTATCTTGTCCTATCTCTTTCCAAGTCATCAAAAGGTCGTGACTCATAAGCCTCAAAAGTCCAAATACTTTATAAGGATGTTAATATTTTAGTGGAGATAAGGATAAAAGGAAGAGACTTCATGAAGTAAACAATAGTAACAGGTCCAACATCTGTCAATTTCTATTAATTGTTGCATTCATGACGATGAAACAAAAATAGTGTTATCTTATCCTTTTTCCAATTTATTTAATTAAATATTATGTTTTATTATCTTAATTTCATTATTTAAATTGGATATTGAAATTTCTAACTAACAATATGGTAGATGATTAATAATTTTAGTTCTATCATATGTCTTGAAGCAAGTGATCTATTCATAGTTAATAACAATTAAGATCAAAATTAATAAGCTGAATTCAATTTAATAGAAATTAAATTTGATTGAATCCAACGGGTGTAATTAAGTGGAAGGGACTCATCCATCCTTAACCAAAGGTCAGGGATTTGATCATTGGCTTTGGGTATGAATTAGCTTTAAATCCTTGGGCCAGCTGTCCCATCCTATGAGGTGTCTACAAACCAACGAGGAGATTAGTCACTGGATCCGCCAGACCCTGATCTAGTCCAAAAAAAAAAGAAATTAAATTTGATTTGATTAACTTTAGATTTAATAAATTATTGAATCGGATTAGATCGCTGTCTCCTAACTTATTGCCAACCCTGAAAAGAGATTCCATGTGTCTATCTGCATCGCAATCCACAAATATCCTTTCCTTCTCAGAACTTGTAACATTCAGATCTAGTGATGGATAGAGAGACATTTTGGATTTTGATGTCTGCTGAGAATAACCTAATTTTGTAAGGAAACTAAGAATAGCATGAAGCTCCTATGATTACTTATGTCCTCCCAAATGTAAAGGCCTATAGAGGTTGTAGGAGATGAACAAGTCTTAATGCTTTTGAATCACAAAAGGTCAACCACAAATCTATGCTCCCTCTAAGTTTCCTCAAACCCTTTATATCAAAATGCTTACAACATTGATTTTTAATGCAAAATTGTATGACAAAAGTTCTAATTAAGAACCAAATCAAGTAAATTAATTAAGATTAGTTGTGGATATCTCATTACTGTTTATAATTAAAAATTCATGACAAACCAAAATCAAAAAAAGAATTAATTATTATATCGTATTTATTTTATTAACTCTTAATACGTATAAAAAAAGAATAATTACCAGTAAAAAAGAATGTTAGTTGATATTAATAATATAATTAGTAAAAACATTTATTTTTGTAAAATTAATAATAATATTCACTAATTAACATCAAATAATAGTTATATAATTGTTTTTGAAAATTTTTACATGGAAATAATGGAGAAGAAACAAAAAACAAGTGGCAACAAATTTTAGCTCAAATTAACACTAATGGTTTGTTATGGTTTGGGAAGATCAAAAACCACTCACTCTTTGGCTCAATCGCTCTTTTCGGTTCCTTCAAACCTGAAGAGAAAGGAAAACAAACAACAAAAGAACATTTGTAAGATGTAAAGATCATTTTATTATAACAAATGTTCTTCTGTGTTTCGTCTGAAACACTCACCACCATATCTGAAAACATTCACGTTCGAGTACTGTAATAGTGAGGAGGCATGTTAACGTGAGAAAGGAGGCCATTGATATATATATATATATATAGCAAACATGAGCAAAGAACAAAGCGGAGTTGTGAAGGCGTGGGAGGCGACGATCCGTAGGACTCAGGCCGCCAAGAAACGAGCCAACAGCATCTTTGGAACCATCTCCGTCGCTCATGCAGACGATGACAACCTTGTTGAGATCGAGCCATCTCCGTCGGAACCTTACCTCTGCGAGAAAGTCATGCCTAACGGCGACTACTACACCGGCCAGTGGTTCGACAATTTCCCACATGGACAAGGCAAGCACTTGTGGGCAGATGGTTGCATGTACATCGGAGGGTGGTCTAGAGGCAAGACAAATGGAAGAGGAAGGTTTAGCTGGCCATCAGGAGCAATCTATGAAGGAGACTTCAAAACTGGATATATGGATGGTGTTGGAACCTATACGGGATCTAATGGTGAGACATACAAAGGGAATTGGATAATGAACTTGAAACATGGTCCTGGTGTGAAAAGCTTTGTTAATGGTGATACCTATGATGGTGAATGGCGTAGAGGATTGCAAGAAGGACAAGGGAAGTATCAATGGAGCAATGGAAACCATTACATTGGTGAGTGGAGAAATGGGGTCATATCTGGCAAAGGGTCTCTTGTGTGGAACGATGGGAAGAGGTACGATGGTTATTGGGAAGATGGTGTGCCAAAAGGGAATGGCACATTGAAATGGCCTGATGGGAGCTTTTATGTGGGAAATTGGAGTAGAGATCCAAGTGAACGAAATGGAAGCTATTATCCTTCAGGATCATTACCTTCAGGGAACTTGGAATGGGATCCTCAGGTTGTGTATGACGAGCTATCGTCTGAGTTGAAGATTGCTGTTGGTGAGAAGATCTCAATCTTACCATCTCAGAAGAGGCTTGCAATATGGAATTCATCCAAAGATGGTTCTGAGAAACCAAGGAGGATGTCTGTTGATGGAAGAGCAAGTGTTGGGGTAGAGAAGCCATTTGATCGAATGAACATTTGGGAAGCTGAAGATGCTAATGTTAATAGAAACGGATCAGAATCTCCAGATTTGTTTGGTTTACATGATCAAAGAAATGTTCCAAAGGTGATTCCAATGAAAGTACAGACATCTGTGAAGAAACTTGGAGAGACAATCTGCAAAGGCCATAAAAATTATGATCTGATGCTCAATCTTCAGCTGGGAATCAGGTTATTGCTATTCTTCTTTTACAGTTTTACTTTGATAATGCTTTGATTTTCGCATTGTGTCTCATCAATTGGTCACGTTACAAATTTGGACCTAATTATTACTAAATAATTCATAAGATTTTCCTAGTTGGCCTCTGAACTTGGGACCCTGACCTAACAAAGCAGATGCTTGTAGCTTGTAGAGACTACTAGTCCTGGAAGGAGATCATACAATTTTTTTCTTCTTCAGTTCCGAATGCAAATATGTTTAGAATGATTAGTTTTTTATATGAGCAGGACTAGTCAATCAGGAATCCATTGTATGTTCTTAACAGACAAGAATTGGAGTTAGAAAAAAGTTGGATTTCTGGAATTTCAATTCTTGTAACTGTTCTAATAAAGATATGTAATGAATCTTTTGATTGACTAGTCAGGCTCGCATCAGATCGGATTTCTTGAACGTTTGATAAGTTGACTACTTTCCTGATTACATTACATGTACAGGCATGCTGTTGGAAGACCTGCCCCTGCTGTATCTCTTGATTTGAAATCTTCTGCTTTTGATCCTAAGGAGAAAGTCTGGACAAGATTTCCTCCAGAGGGAACCAAGTACACTCCACCTCACCAATCCACTGAGTTTAAGTGGAAAGACTATTGTCCATTGGTTTTCAGGTTAGGATCACCTTATAATACTCCTGTAAACATTGATGCTTAGAATTAATCTTTCATGTTGGTGTCAGACTTGCTGATCTTGTACCTCTTCAGGAGCCTGAGGAAGTTGTTCAAGGTGGATGCAGCTGATTATATGCTCTCCATCTGTGGAAACGATGCACTTCGTGAACTTTCATCTCCTGGAAAAAGTGGAAGCTTCTTTTACTTGACACACGACGATAAGTACATGATCAAAACAATGAAGAAAGCAGAATGTAAAGTGGGTTCTACGTTTTCTGGCAATCTTTCAAGAAAATTATTTTCTGGGTATCGATCAAATCATCTTCCTAACATTAATTCTATCTTTGTTTTGTTATGGTACAGGTATTTATAAGGATGCTCGCCGCATATTACAACCATGTTCGAGCCTTTGAGAATACGTTAGTCATTAAATATTTTGGGTTGCATTGTGTGAAGTTAAATGGTCCTGCTCAGAAGAAGGTAAGTTCTCAGGAATGGTTAAGTTGATATGGACACTAATTTTTCAGATATCCTACTGTAAGTAGCTGATTACCTGCTTCAAAAGCATACATATAATGCAGTTGATTGTACAGGTACGATTCATCATTATGGGAAATCTCATGCGTTCTGAATATATAATCCATAGACGCTTTGATCTGAAAGGATCATCCCTTGGTCGAACCACGGATAAGCCAGAGTCAGAGATTGATGCCAATACTATCCTGAAAGATCTTGATCTAAATTTCCTATTCAGACTACAGAAGGCCTGGTTTCAGGAGTTTTGCAGGTTCCATGACCAAAAAAGCCTGCTACAATCTCACAGTTGAAGCTGATAAAACATTCAACTTGTTGAAGTAGTCTTGTTGATTTGATTTGTCTGAACTTGTTTTTGACAGGCAAGTGGATAGAGATTGTGAGTTGCTTGAACAGGAAAGGATTATGGACTATAGTCTTCTAGTAGGTCTTCATTTCAGAGATGTGTCACCTGCTGGAGATTTGATTCCATGCGTACCCGAGACACCTCCTGGTTAAGTTTCAAAATTTTTCTCAAGATCTCATACACTTGACATTGACTTTTTTTCATTAAAAAAATTGTTTGTTTGTTTGTTTGTTAAGCAACTAGCCCCAGAAAGTTTTGCTGTTCTCTATGTAGGTGAGACTGCGGATGATGGAGGTCCTCGTCTTTCCAGAGCAGACATGGATCAGCTTCTGTTGGACCCTGCCAAGTAAAAATTCTTCTTCTGTCTAATCATTAAGCGTAATGGCTTTCAATTTGATGTTAACTTGATACTGACTTGATTCATACAGGTGGGCTCGTATTAGATTAGGTGTTAACATGCCAGGACGGGTAGAAAGAACTGTGAGAAGAAGTGATTGTGAGTTTCAGATTGTTGGTGAACCAACAGGAGAGTGTTTTGATGTGATAATGTCCTTCGGTATCATTGACATTCTTCAGGATTATGACATTAGCAAGAAGCTTGAACACGCATATAAATCCATCCAGTACGATCCAACTTCCATATCAGCAGTCGATCCTAAGCAGTATTCCAGGCGTTTTCGCGACTTTATCTTCAAAGTTTTTGTGGAGGACACGGCCTGAACCTGACGATTAAGATTGAAAACTTATCAGAAATAGTTGCCTGGTTCAGCAAGAAGCCATGTACTATGACTTTATGACCATAGGATACATAACCAGGAGTGAGTTCCAGGCTACTACTCTTAAGGACTCGGTTCACTTTCCATTGCTTTTTTTGTTTTACATTAAAGTGATATATAGATGTATTAGATTTGTTGATAGAAGGTAAAGAGTATGTATTATAGACTTTGGTGAACTACTCACGAAAAAAAAAAATTGTATTCTTTCTAATTCAAATCCTTTTCTCTCCGAAGATGGAGAGATTTTCCTGAAAATTTCAGCAACTTTGATGATTACAGGTTCCTGAATTTTGTTGGAACTTTCATATTATTCTGTATGATTTTGATTAGTAAATCTGAGTCCGAATCTAGTCGAGTTTAGACAGCTTAAAATTTGATCAAGATTAATTTAAATTTATTTATTTTTAATTTAATTTAATATTATTTAAAAGACTATGCAATTACTAAATTTACCTTTCAAATCAAGTCAGACGATAAAATATAAGGTCGACTTCAACGAAAAGTTTAAAATTTTTTAATGAAAGCTCCAAATCCTCTGTCCCATTTATCCGGTACTTATTTTTTTTCACTCATTCATAGCTATAGATTTTGTTGGGACCTACTGAAATTTATGATTGTGAATGAGTAAGACAGAATAGGTACTAAATAAATGAGACAGAAGATTTGGTTCAAAATTGGGTCAATTTGTAACAAATATATTAAGTTTAAGTTGAACTGAGCCCCACACAAATGTCATCCTTATTGTAAGCCATTAAAGCACCCCATGAAATGCTCATGCTAAAGTGGAAAGGCATGAACATTCATGAATTGGCAATCATTAGTGAAAACCTATAGTATAAACAAGCTCAAAAGCAATGACAAAACCTACAGCGCGCCCATTGTAAAACCACTAGTGTCTAAACCTAGCAAGCTTACCCTCTGTTCTTGTCTTCTTTTCAGTTTATTACATTTAGGATGAAACTGTGCATATTTCTGTACATATTCCTGTGCATGTCAATGTCACTTTTCAAGCAAGTCCCACAAACCACAAACCAAAAGCTTCCTTCATTTTCTTCTTTCCTTCCTCTTTTTAATTTTAATTTAAAAGAATTATAATTAGTTGTAGGCTACAGGTATGGTTTATACGTTGAATAATTTATGATTAGTTGATTATTAATTTTTAAATAAAAGTTTAAATATTGTAGATAAAAAGATTTTATTAATTAAATCAGTAAAATAGAATTAATGTTAAAATTAGTTATTTAATTAAAAATTTAAAAATTAAACACTAAATTTAAAAAATTATAATGAACATTGTTATTTGAGTGTTAATACAAATTACTTCACTCGTCATAAGTTACCGTATATATATGTATTCACATTATTCATGATTACTTCAGCATTAATTATTTATATATTAATTTAAAACCTTAGTAATGACAATAAATATCCATTTTCATCTCCATACTCCATGTGAAGTTCTCTTCTTCTTTTTGTAAGTTGAAATTATTTTCTTTTTCTCAACACTTTCATTGTGCAAGCACATTTTTTTCACTAATCGCAAAGGACAAACTACACAAAACTCTACCAAACCAAACTCATTACATTGCATGTTCCTAAATCATTGCTGATAATTTAAAGCTGCAAAAAGAAGAAGAAGCAAGAAGAAGCAAGAAGAAGAAGAAGAAGATAACAAGAAACCCGATATTGAAACACGGAGGAACTTAGCTTAAGAGTTAAACAAGACAATTTGCGGAGAGCAGTCTCGATCTCTAAGTACTTCAGTTCAGTCACTACATGCACAACAACTTAAGGAGATATAGCTCTAGCCCCTTTAAGCTTTCACATTATGATCAGATTTCTAGGAGGGCCGTAGGATGAGGTCTGTTTTTGGTTATCGGAGATAGAGCAAGGCCGAGGAGGAGACCCATGATGAGAAGTGGCAAGAGGAGGAGCGCCGTGGGCGGTGGTGACAATGGAGGCAAGAATGGTGGCAGAGCTACAAGGACGAGGCTCACAATAACCAGCAACAACATGGACATAACACCAAAGAAAACCAACATTTCTGTAACCAGATTTATCAAAACCAAGTTTTGCTAGTGCATGGCTTAGAAATGGGGTTCTGTACGTTTATCTGATATTACATGTGCATCGGAAATGGTGGTGAGACTGAGACTCACGGAGTTTGCAGTTTCTTTTATGGTACCAAAGGACTAGGTAGATGAGATTATTAGCCTATCACTTGTCAAGGTGAGCAGAGAACCACCAGTTAGCTTCTCTTGACCTTGTAAGGATAGCAATAGCTTGGCTACATGTTTTCTGTGAGGTGTTTTCAGGGAGTAATGATAATTTGGTCACAGTTGATTGGTTTGTTTGTTTGCAAAGGTGATTTACATTCCCAAATACATTGAATACACAAACCAGTCTGTTTGTTTGCAATCTAATATGCAACTATAGATTAGATTTAGGTAATAAGGGGTCAGGTTTGAACCACAACAATGTAAAGCTTGAGTCTGAATATGGAAATAGGGGTTCCAATCTACATCTCGAGTTGAGTCAAAAAATACTTTTAATTAATTGACCTCGGATTTGTCTGATCCAATTTTTATAATTGACAAGAGTAAAAAAATGTTATGAATTTTAAATTTGAGTTTGAATATTTAAGTTTAATTCTAAATTTGGTTATGTTAAGTTAAAATTAATTTATTAACTTGAAGTCAGATTTAAGTTAAATCCAGAGTATTTTCTTATAATTGAAGATTTTTAAATATTAATTTTATTTTTTAATTCTATTTTTAAAATACATATGTAATATTTGTTAATTCTTTCATCATTGTGAGTGCATATTTATTAGTAAGTTCAAAATAAGAGATTAATTGTCGGACCCCGTCCCCGAGGCCCGACTGCCCCGGGAGGCGAGCCCGTTGGGGGCCCGTTCCCGGGACAGACTCTTG
>JANKOD010026704.1:0-17193 GCA_026284645.1 Erythroxylum acuminatum | reverse complement strand
AAGTATCCACACCTCTTCAATGAATCAGGTAAGAATTTCGAGGACGAAATTTCTTAAGGGGGGAGAAATGTTAGCCCCGAATTTTTTTTATAATTAAGCATGATTAGATTAAATTAAGATAACATTAATTAGTAAAGTAACATTAATTGAGGTAGGAAGCATGAATTAAAAAGATAGCATTAAAGAGTTAGGTGGTGAGTTAAGGAGATTAAATGTGTTAGTTGGGCTTAATGAAATAAATAAGTAATGGACTCAAATGGGCTTAAGTGGGAGAATATAAAAATAGAAGAGGAATTATATTAGAAACCTAATGGGCTTTGGGCCTTAATGGAAGAAGAAAGAAGGAGAAATGAGTTGGTTTAAGTTGGAAACCTAATGGGCTTATGGACTTATGGGCTTAAGTGACTTAAGGGAAGTATAAAAGGAGAAGGAAAATGAGTTGGGTGGTAGGAAAAAGAAGAGTGACCGAAAATTGAGAGGGAGAGAGAGGTGAGAGGTTTCGTGGAAGGAGAAAGAAGAAGAAGAAGAAAGCTTGTGTTAGGGTTGATTTTTCCAAGAGTTTAAGAAGTTGTTTGAAGAAAGTGCAAGAAGGGAAAAGGTGGAGAAAGGTCTAAGCTTCACTTTGAACCAAGAAATTCTTTGGTTGGTTAGATATTCAAGGTAAGCCATGATTTCAAGGTTTAGCTTTTGGTTGGGTTTTGGTGTAGAAAGCTTGGAAATAGGGTGGGTTTAGTGATTCCACCATCAATTTCATGCATTGGGTCTTATAGATTTTCAATTTGAATTAAGTTAATTTTGGTTTATTGTTATTCTTGAAGAGAGGCAAGGAAGAGAAGAAGAGAAAGAGGAGGAACATTCCTAGGCAAGATTTAAGCAAGATATAAGGTGGTTTCACTTTTATCTTTATGTTAATAAGTTTTAAATGCTATTCAATTAATGTAGTTAATGATGTTCAACTACTTTTTAAAGTGAGAATTGATTATGCCTTAAATGCTTGAGAATTATGCTATGATTGTGGTTGTGTGAGAATTTTGGCAATAAATGCCATTTGTTTGAAATTGTAATAATGGTTGAGTTGAATTGAGTTAGATGAACACGGAATTCATTATTTGATTGAGAATGTAGTTGTGGAATATGACTTATGCATGAAAATCTATTTTCAAGATTATGCCAAATTGGGCAAGAGAGATCCAGTTTTATTGCATGAATTTCATGTTATGTGGGTAAGGTACAGTCTCCAAGAAATGTCACGTGCACGTCGACCATGATTAGGCTTCTCCCACCTGCCTGAATGGGGCAAGGATGTTCCTTTCAGGACTCCTCAAGATTTTGCCTATATAAGATCATTTAATGAGATTATGTAGTACCATGAATATGGACTTACCGAGCCAATTATGATGTGTTTTGTGTTTACTTGTATGAATAAGAATGAAAATGCATGATTGTTGAAATTATTGAAAATGTATGAGTGATGATTGATAATTGATGCATGACCTATAATTGTTTGAGAAGTTGCTTGAAATGTAAGAAATGTAATGAACTTTGCTTATTTCCATAAATATAAATGTGTTACCCACGAGCGAAAGCTCACCCCCTCCATCCCGTCCCATCTCCAGGTGAAGAGCGGGATCTCGAAGAATGAGCTCAAAGGCATACTCCAAGATTTTGTGTTTTGAATTTCAAGTGAATTTTTGTAAATCGATGCTTTAGCTGCATTTTGGGCAAATGTTGTATTTTGGATATTATTGTAAATGGGCTTAAAATGCCTACTAAAGCATTGTAAAATATTGGTTTTAAAGTGAATGAAATTCATGCATGCAGTATGGGAAGATATGTATGTTATTCCTAGAAGAGAATTGCTTGAAATTGTGTTTGATAATGTTGGCTTAAATGCTTCGGGTGTGTAGGTTTGTTGAGTCATTTGAGTTGGAGTTTGAAAAATTGATGAGTTGAAATTGGTGTTTGAATAATTATGAAGTGTATTGGCATGGAATAGATGATTGAGGGAAGATCGGAAGTGTTAAAAATGTTTGGTCAGTGAGCAGGCTTTGAAGTGGCATGGGGATTGTGAAATTCCCCATGTCCGTTAAACGGACACGCCTGTCTGTTTAACGGACAGCCTCGGGTGAAATAGTGCCCTTTTGCCACTTCATTTCCGTTGGACGGACACGCCTGTCCGTTTAACGGACAGCTTCGGGTGGAATTGGACCATTTGTCCAGTGCTTTTCCGTTAAATGGACATGCATGTCCGTTTAACGGACACTCTCGGGTCAAATGGCTTCCAAGTTCAGTTCATGTCCGTTTAACGGACATGTGTTTGGAAGGTTATTTTTGGGTTTAATTTGAGAGCAGATTTTTGTTTTGAGGATGGGCCAATGTACGCTTACCACCAATGTGGTTTAGTAGCAAGTTTCACTTTTAGGGTTTCAGCAAGGCTCATGTCTCGGGAATGGGTCTCAGCAAGGCTCATGTCTCGGGACCGTTGGGCTCCGGAAACGGGGTCCGACACAATGTGTCTAAAATTTGTTAAGTAGTTAGAAAACTGAAGAAAATACAAGCAATAAGGAAAACTACATACATGGTTCTCTGTTTAAATCGCCAGCCTCTAACATGGCTTTCTGTTGGAGTCTTAGAAGTCAAGAAGAGCAGTTATGATAGCTAGAGTTAGTTTTTTTTCTGTTAAAACCTGTTAATGGTTGTTGACAGCAATGTGTAAATACATTCAGAAGAGATCAAATGAAATATCAGAGCATTTCTTAGAGGATCTTAAGGGATCTGTGGTGCAGTTCTTGGAAGCTTCGTCTGAACAAGAAACTGGTGCAATCTTGGAGGAGTTCAGACACCAAAATGGAGGGAGTTCGAAGCATGCAAGCACCATTCTTTGATGGAGAATTCTATCAAAGTTGGGCTGTGAAAATGAGAATGTACCTAGAAGTCCTAGACTTATGGGAGCCAGTTGAGCAAGATTACTAGGTTGAACCTTTGACAGATAATGCAACCATCAATTAGATGAAGTTCCAAAGGGAAAGACTCACCAAAAAAGCAAAGGCTAAATCTTACATTTATTCTACTGCAAATCCTTCTCTGTATACCATAATTATGCATTTAAAATATGCAAAAGACATATGGAAATACTTGAAAGCTGAGTACAAAGGTGAAAACATGAAAGTTATCAACCTGATGAGGGAGTTTGATAAACTCCAAATGACAAAAGAAGAATCTGTCAAAGTTTATGCAGGAAAGTTGCATGATCTTGCAGATAGGAGTAGACTTCTTGGAAGTAGATTTGAAGATGAGAAGAATGTCCAAAAGTTGCTGATTTCCATCCCTAAAAAATTTGAAGCAACTATCATTTCTTTGGAAAATACTAGAGATATGGCAGACTTAAAGTTGTCAAAATTGTTGAGTTTCCTGCAAGCCCAAGAGCAAAGGAGAGCACTAAGATTAGGGGAAGTAACTGAGGGTGCCCTTAGGGCAAGTCAGAAAACCAGTGGAGAAGGGAAGAAGAAGTATTGGACTAAGGGTGGTTTAGATTGCAAGAAACAAGAAAAACAAGAACCCGCAGCATCCTCAGCTCAGCCCCAAAAGGACCCCTACAAACACTATGGTAAGACAAACTGTCCCTATTATAAATGTTGGAAAAGGCCTAATGTTAAGTGTAGGAAATGCAAGAAGCTTGGACATATTGACAAGTTCTACAGAAGCAAGGAGCAGGTGCAAAACTCTGGAGAAGCCCACATTGCTGCCAAGAAGGAGGAGGATCAGTTGTTTGTTGCTTCCTATCACAATACCAACATTTCTGCAGATAGTTGGCTTGTAGATAATGGATGCTCCAATCACATGCCAAGCAATTTGAGTATCTTCAAAAGCCTGGATAAGAAGAACACTTGTAGAGTCAAAATTGGTAATGGCCACTTGATTTCTGCTAGAGGTAGAGGAGTTGTTGTCATTGAGAGTATGAATGGTCTAAAGACACTTAAAGATGTTCTCTATGTTCCAGAACTTGAACAGAACCTCCTCAGTGTATCACAGTTGATCGAAAAAGGGTATTCAGTCCTTTTTCAAGATGGTTTCTGCACAATCTTAACTTCAGATGGTATAATTATGTTCAAGATAATGGCTAAGAATAGAAGCTATATACTGAACCTTCTTAAACAGCATCAAGTAGCACTTAATGCAAGTGTTAAAGATGCAAGTCTCTGGCATAAAAGGCTAGACCATCCTCATTGTAAGGGTCTTAAAAAGCTGAGTGAATCAGATCTTGTGCAAGGAGTTTTAATCCTTAAGGAGTCTCTGCAGGTGTGTATCACTTGCATATAAGAGAAGAAGGCCAGAGAACCCTTTAAGGACAGCACGTGGAGAGCATCTGAGCTACTTGAATCGATCCATACTGATGTGTGTGAACCTCTGCTAGTTGAATCCCTGAATGGAAGCAAATTGTTTGTCACTTTCATTGATGACAAGTCTAGGTACTGCTGGATTTATTTCATGAAGTCCAAGGTTGAGGTACCAGAAATATTCGAGAGTTTCAAGCAAATGGCAGAAAATCAAAGTGGCAAAAGTATCAAGAAGCTCAGAAGTGATAATGGATCTGAGTTCTGTAATCAAAAATTCAAGAAGATCTATCAAGACAGTGTCATTGTGCATCAACTAACAGTATCTTACTCACCTCAACAGAATGGGGCGAGTGAGAGGAAGAATAGAACTATTTTAGAGATGGTCAGATGTTTGCTCAAGGAAAAGTTTCTACTTACGTGTCTTTAGGCTGAGGCTGCAGCAACTGTTGTGTTTCTTCTCAATAGAATTCCCACTAAAGCCCTTGAGAAGACAACAACATATGAAGTTTGGCACATAAGGAAACCAAACCTAAAAATTTAAAAAATCTTTGGCTCTGCATGTTTCACTTATGTGCCCCAACAAAAGAGGAGTAAACTGGACTCCAAGGCCACAGTAAGAGTCTTCATTGGATACTCAGAGGGTTAAGCCAACCTTGTCTAGAATCAAAAAAGCAGAGATACGTTGTACTAACATGCCTCTGTCTCTTCCTAAGAAATTCAGAAAATCCGAACTCAGAAATGAGGAAGCTCAGAATTAGAAATCTTGTAGAACTCTACCAAAGAAAGAAACCAGAATTCAGAAAGAACCCAAAACTCAGAAAAGAACCCAGAAACCAGAAAAGAATTCAGAAACTAGATTCATTTTTTTTATACTAGAACAATTCATAATGAGATTTATTATTGATACTCATGTGATTGTCGCATTTGAAATTTCTACCTGTTCATTCATTGATATCATGTATTGTTGCTTAGAATGCCACAGACCATTCTTGTGAAGCTAGCCTTGTGTTACCTAGCCTCACAAGCATGGTAGCATGTTTATATCTCACTGAGTCGCGTTGTAGACTCACCTCTCACTATTATCATTTTAGGGATTAACAGATCGTACGAGAGAGAAATCCAAGCCTTTTGAGACTCGCTTGGATAATCAGACAAGTAATATTTTTTAGCATGATGTTAATTGCAGATACCTATAGCTGCTCCATGGTTTGTCATAATCATATGTACATAAAACGTATATGGATATGCTATGTTATTGAGAATGATGTCGGTTGATGATATGAGATGATCATAGATTGGCTGATTTAAGTAGACAATGTGTGTGAGAATTGCATATTTGGATCCTTACTTCTTTCAAACCTATTAAGCAGGTATAAGGATTAATCAGACAAATGAATGGGTTATGCCGGATTTTCAGTAGAATATAGAAAAATTAGGCTTACTACGGGTTTTAGTGGCATTAAGCCTACCCATTCCCTAGTGCCAACACGGTCCAAAAGGCGAGTCGTGTCAAGTTCACTTTGACAATTACAATTTGATTAAATTGGAGTAAAATTAGTTAGGTAAGTCTATATATTTTGATTATACGTTTAATTTATGAGAGAAAAAGAGGAGTGACTTCCTTTTTCTAAAAATTATGAATTTTAAAATTATGATGATTTCCCCTAAAGACTGAGTGCTAAAATTAGGAATGATTTCTAATTGAAATGATTTATTGGTACCTATTATCTTGGGGCTAATGGGTTTGCTTCTTTTAAATCCTAGTTTCTTATTTATAATCCTAATAACTATTCTTAAACCTATCCTTTTGTTTTGATTTCTTATTTGTAACTTCCAACTCTAAGTTTTAAATTCTAGAAAAGCTAGTAAGTTTCAATAATTGTAGATTTGTAGCTTATCCATGTTATTATTGAAGCTTTAGCATATCTTCTATCCATTTTACAAAAACTATAATGAACTTGTTTAAGACTTTTTCTTTTTTTACTATTCAAGCATATAATTTGGTATATCAATGTGGGACATGATTAATTATTTGTTTAAATTTGTTGACAAGACTCTACGTAAGCTATGGGTTAGTAGTAGACCAAAGTTGTCACACTTAAAGATTTGGGATATGACGCTTATGTGAAGTGCGCAACATCGGATAAGCTTTAATCTAAATTGTATAAATACAAATTTGTAGTTATATGGTATCTGAAAGAGAGTATTAGATATCATATTTACCATCCTCTTTGTCTTAAGACATGTTACATTCCTAGAAAGAGAATTATTTTCAAGGAAAGTAGTAGGAGTGAGGTAGAACTTATAGAAGTTCAAGAACCGAAAATTCATATACAAACGGAACAAGAACCTTAAGTTGATACATATGATGTACAATAGAGACACATAGTCCGTGACTCCCTAATAGGATACGTCATTCCTCTCTATTATATTATACCTATATATTGATAAATGGAAGGACAATGTATCACTCATAGATGATTTATACATTACTTCTTTAAAATGGCGCCATAAATCCATGAAGATCTAAAATGAAATTCATGTACATTAACTAAGTATGGTAAAGTACGCATGTAAAGTACGCATGTACAAAGCATAGCCAGTGGCTAAAAGTTATAAATAGAAATAAGGAGTTGATTTTGATAAAACCTTTTTGCTAGTAGTTATGCTTAAATCTATAAGGATCTTATTAGCTATAGTCGCATATTATGCTTATGAAATCTAGTAGATGGATGTCAAAATAGCATTTATCAATGAAAATATTAAATTCATGTTACATCAGTACCGATGTGACATATACCAGATAGATGCTTAATTTCATCCAAATTTTTATTTACTTAGGGCTTGTTTGTTTCTCTTTTTCTTTTAGGCAAAAGAGTCAAATTGAATCATAAATTTTTCACTAGAATTTAATTTAAACCCAAATGTTTTGATACATTTAATAAGAGCCCTAATTTTTCATAAACATTTAATTTGAACTCTAACTTAACTTTTTTGTTAATCATTCTTTACAAAAGATAATGTTTAACATTTTTGTGAGCTCTTTGTTAATCATCCTTTCCAAAATATAATGTTTAACATTTTTGTGAGCTCTTTGTGATATGTGTATCATATTTGACAAAAGGGGCCCAAAAATTATTTAAAATAAATATTAGAAAAATTATTTTTCTCCTCTCTCCTTGCTCTCTCTTTCTTTCTCTTTAACTTCTAACAAGAAAAATATAACCTATATGATTTTTTTATATAAATGAAAACCATTAGAATTTTATGTAAACCTAAAAGATCTTAATACTATATATATGAGAATAATTTAGATCTAAAAGAAAAAAAATTTAGATGTAACTAATATTACCCTTAAGCGCCTGCCATAAGAAGCTTGACCACAAATTCCAACTGATCCACAAAACACAATCCAACCATACTTTCTCTATACTGCTAAAGGTTTATTAGCATCGCAAGTAGAGCAATACGCACTTACTTCATTCAAGTTCCATCCATTTTGTTCAGGGTTGTATAAATGGTAAGTAGCTCTTACATTATTAGCACTCTCACCACCTCTAGTATTTCCACTAGACTTGTAGTTACTTTGACAAATTTTTGTTAGTGAACAGTGGTCATCACTTGTCTTATAATATTCCCACTAGTTACAATAGCAGTTGTTAGCACATGTTCGGCCACCGACTTGCTACCCATACTATTAGACAATGACATTGGATATTAGACAAAGAAGGAAAGCTAAAGCGAGGCTTAACTTTCTCATGTTTGTATATCTAACCAAAAGATTTTCTTGTTAGAAGTTACAGAGAGAGAAAGAGAGAGGAGAGAGGCAAAAGAGAGAAAATTATATTATATTTGTAAGTAATTTTTTGGGTCCCATTTGTCACATAAGATACACATATGACAAAGGGCCCGCAAAAAAAAAACAGATGATTAATAGAAAAGTTAAGTTATGGCTCAAATTGAATATTTTTGAAATGCAGGATTTTTTTAAATATGTTAACACCTTTGAGTTTAAATTAAATTTTGGTGAAAACATTAGGATGCAATTTGACTCATTTGCCTTTTCTTTTGGGTTTCTTGTTGTGTTTTAAAATAAAAGATTAGTGGTTTTCTAACTCTTATCATGGTTTCTTGTCTCTAAAAATATATTTAAAAAAACACATAAATACAATAGGATTAGAAGAAAAAAAAAATTTTTGTTTTAATAGGAGTTACTTCACTATGTAGAAAAAGGAGGAGCTAGATGGATTTTTTTGTATCTGTTCACCCTTTTGTTTCTTACTAACATTGGTCCTTATTCCTCAATTCATTCATGGGAATATTTGGTTTTGATGGTTTTGTGTTAAAATTTAGTTCACTTTGTTAATTACAAGTTGATTGAGTCTTAGTAAAATTAGGTAAGTTTATGAATTTTGATTTAGGCTAAAGGCCCAATTTGGGGCCAAAAGTTGTTGGGTTTGATAAATTTAGGGGCAAACATTATAATCTGCTTAATTAAGGTCTAAACGTTATCGAGTCTACTCAATCTTAGGCCATTTTGGATGGAAATTTAGTGGTGTCACACACGCTCTATTAACTCTAAGTGAGGTGTATTATGTAAACGATCTAAAAGGGGGGTTGAATAGATCTTTAAAATTCTTTGTAAAGTTCTACAAAAAAATCAGAAGTTAATTCACACAAAAACAAGTTAAACAAAATTAAACGCAAAGAATAGGGAAGAAGATCAAACACTGTTTTTTATAAAGGTTCGGTGCTAAGACCTACGTCCTCTACCTAAGCTCCAACTTAGGATTTTGCAAATCGCTTTATTGCACACTTTTTAGTTTAGTGTGAACTCTTACAATACAACTTGACTTCCGGCTCAAGCTACGCCTAACAACTGATTTGTTTTTCGGCACAAATCCTACCACACAACCCGATTCGATTTCCGGCTCAAATCCACACCAGTGATTTTCCTCTAATCACTCAACTCACAATAACAACAAGATAAAGATAATGGAATAATGCTCAATACAAATTTGGAACTAGCTAAGAGCAATTGAGAGCAAATAAGTAACTATAATTGTATGCTTTTGCTTTTTGGACCTCACTATCGATCCCTTCATGTTTTTTTCTATTTATTTGCATACTTGAGATGAATATAGCCGTTGTGTATCACCTTCTAGCCGTTGCTTGATTGCTGCTAAATTATTTCCTTGCCATTTGTGATTAATTCGGTCAAATTTAGTTCAACTCTACCTGATAGTCGACTGGAATGACTTATAGTCGACTGGAACAAACGATTTTTAATGAAACATCATCTCCGCTCTTCGATCAATCGACTAGAATAATCTTTAGTCAACTGGTATGACTTATAGTCAACTGGAACAAATGAAAAATCATCTCCGCTCTTCGATCAGTCGACTGGAATGATCTTCAGTCGACTGGAATGCTGTGTAGTCGACTGGAACAATTTTATAGCTTACAAATCTCTTGTTTTCAGTTGACTGGAAATGTTCTGGTCAATTGGAATGAACTCCAACGGATATATTTATCAAAATCTTCCCATAATCTTCAAGTTTGAGTATCTCTAGCATTTTGAAGATAATTTCCATCTTGATATCACAATGATTTATCTCTTGCCCATCAAAGATCAATGCTGTCTTGATTTTGTACAAATCTTTTATTTAAAAATCAATCCACCACACCTGAAATAATTTCTTAACAAATTCTATACATTTTATTATTATCAAAACATAAGTAGGATTTAATTTGTCAACCACCATTGGTCCAACAACTATTGGGAATAAAAAAAACCTTGTCCCCTTTAAAGAGTATGTGAAAAATCTTTTCCCTCATCCGATACCTGATAATCTTACAAACAACCTCATTGTTGAATTCTCAGCATAAGAGATTAGGGATGTGTTCAACTCTTTCAATCCGAATAAGGCCCCTGGGCCAAATGGGTTTAATGATTTCTTCTTTAAACATACTTGGCTTGTTATAGGGGAGGAAGTTACTAGAGCCATCCAAGACTTTTTCCAACAAGGGAGACTACTCAAACAGCTTAACTCCACTTTTATTTCTCTTGTTCCTAAGAAAGATCTTCCTCCATAGTGGTTGATTATAGGCCAACATCTTGTTGTAACATGATTTATAAGGTGATTGCAAAAATCATGGCAAATAGGCTTAGAGAGTTACTCCCTCACATTATGAGCCCAAACCAAAGTGCACTCATTAAGAACTGTCAAATAGGGGATAATATCTTGTTAGCTCAAGAGATTTTCAAGAATTACCACCTTTCTAATAACCATAGAAGATGTGCTTTTAAAGTGGATTTACAAAAGCCTATAACTCGATTCAATGGGATTTCCTCCTGAATGTAGTAGTAGTTGTAGGCTTTCCTCTTAAGTTCATTGGTTGGATCAAAGAGTGTATAACTATATTATGGGAAAATGGCATTAAATTGCAATATTAAATATTAAACTTTACTTATATGGAATGTAATAATTGTGCACTTGACTATTATGTTGTAATGATTATGTTGAGCAATCATTTCCCATATGATGACCTATAAATATTGAGTAATTAATATATGGATTCAAATTCATTTACAATAGTTACAAACACAAGAATATCAATAATATATATTGATATTATTGATATTCTTGTGATTGGAATTTATATTTACATGTAGGCAAAGGTTATGCCAATAAGAAAATACCAACATCACATACATAAAAATTCATTAGCATATATGCCAACAATGTTATGTTAATAACACATACATAGGAAAGTTATTCCATATTATTTCCCTCACTTACAATTAGATAGGAAACTTGTTCTTATGATGAGCATGCTAATGATGCTCTCTTTTTGTTTGATTCAGCTTGTAATTATTGTGAAGTGATGTTAAATTGTCATTTGAATCGTATACTCCTTAATTCAAATGACGAATTTATATATATCAATATCTCCAAATTTTCTTTTACCAACCTCGTAACAAACATAGACATAATTGCTTTGAATTAATTCTTAATAATTTAATGAATGATATCATTTATGAAACTTATAATATTGCTTTGTTGAGTCAATGTAGTAATATTGTCAACTCTGTTTGCAATGCTAACATATATTAATCAATAGAAACACATTCTTCAGTTATTATAACTAATATAAATTGATAAAAACTAAAGGATTATATACATGTGAAGATGCCTCTGTGATAACTTGATAAACATTAATTATCACAATTTCTATAAATGATTCATATGATTAAAAAATAGTTTTTTATAACTATGAAGATGCCTTAATATGTAATATTGAGCCCTCTTTGTCACTTTTTCTAGAGTTATGGCTAAAATGATCATATTCTTACATTTCTACACATATCTTTTTTGAGACAATTTGTTTGAATAATTTAATTTCTTAAGCTCATTTGGTCACCTCATTATACAATTTTAGGTCTAATTAGGACGATTCTTTAAGTTGGAGGATGTATCACCTTGAAATTAGTTGAAGCTCAAAAAATTTAATTTGTAATAGATTGTAACATATAGTTATAAAAACTCATTAACCGTTAGCAACAATATACAAATGTTTCAACCCCTTGTTTGAATGATAGATTGCACTTATCCACATGTTTGTAAGGGTATTCATATATGTCTAACCTCTCCGTAGGATAATCAAATAATGTTGAAGCACATCCAGGTTTTATTTTTTCAAGCCTCTTGATGTGCTCGTTAAAATCTTCTACATAAATGGACCATGCATAATTCCAAAAATACTTTTTATGGTCCTTTCCCTTTTATTTACTATGCCAATTACAGAATATCTGTCTAGCACACATTTGGTGAGTTGCATTTGGTAACTTATCCTTTACTGCTTTGACTAATCCATAATCCAATTGAAAAAATATTAGTTAATCTTTAATAATATAATCTAATCATCATCTTCGTGGGATTGACTCATACTTGTTGATACTAGCTACAACTAAGTCGTGGACTTTCGGTTAATTCATAATTAACTAACTAAGTTTAGGTCAAACAAGCACCCATCACTTTGATTATTCTTCTAGGTGAAGAAACATCCCCCAAATGGAAGATCTAATAATTGCATATCTTCTAAGCAATTCTTGAGATCAGAACAAGGAATGCTCACAAATATCTCACCTTCAGCTTCATCAAGATTAATGATTGAGTTGAAATCCCCTACAATTAACCATAAGGTACTAATGCTCTTTGCAATCTCCCTGAGAGTATTGCATAAAGCTTGATAATTGGTGTTGTGAGCATAAATGAATGAGATATGAACCACTGAACTTGTCATCTACCTTTATGTTTATGGTCTAATTAGTTTCAGTTTCCACAGATTCTTGAACCATAGAGCTATCAAACACACAATAATTTTGCCATTGGGATGTTGAGAATGATCAGAGACTTGTTGTTAATTCTGAGGAAGTAAATTGATGAGACTACACTTATAATGCTTCATTTTAGTTTCCAAAAGACCTGTAATGACTGCTTTATTATCCAACATTTAATCCTTGATCAAAAAAGTTTTATGAGATGCATTTGCAACTCTAATATTCCAAGTAGTACTATCATTTGTGAGAATCCCATATAAGGGATTTCTTCTTTTTATTGGATCTTCTTTTGCTAACTGGTTCGAATTCAGTTCTATTGCCATTTTATCCATCTATATTTTCCAAGGATTCATGAATAGAGATGTTTATGTCATTGCTTTCCTCCTATTGTCTCACCTATTTCCCCTTTGGAGTGCTAGTTATTATCTCAGTTAAAGACCTGTGATTTTGACTGGTGTTAGGTAGTGTGTATTCAGGATCCTTAGAATTGGGCGCCTCTACACCAGTTTCTATTATTTAGTGGAATTCTCCTATCTTAAAGACTCTACCAATTGGCCTCCATATCTTCTTCTTTTCTGAGTTAGGCCTCCATGCATATATGACTCTAACAATATCCTTAGTGGGTTGCATCTACTCATTGAGTCTAATGATGGGAATTTTCTCAGGTAAACTAGATATATCATCACTAGGATGCAAAATCTAGTGTAGTTGATTCTTTGAATTTCAGATATGGCTTGGTCCATACATATTAGTTTACCAATAAAACTAGCTAAGTGACAAAGACCAAAGGTGGTTTAATATTCAAGAGGTGCTTCATGGATGCAAATCTGCATAGGAATGTGCTCATGTTTGATGTCTTCTATGTTCAGTCCTAGCCTCCATATCTATAGGAGAATTGGTTTGTTGTACACATGCCAAGGGCCAGTCTTAAGAATCTACTTTGCATTCTCTAAGTGAGTGAACTTAAACAGAAACATATCATCATAATTCACCAAAACCTCCTGTAGACCATACTTTCTCTAGTTGCTAAATGCCCATTCTTTCATAATAGGAAATGCGACACTTTTATCAATAAAAAAAACAGCAATGGTGGCATTCCATCTTCATGCCCTAGCCTTAAGTGTCTCCAAAGGAGGAGACACTATTATGCTTTCTGTAGCATCAAGGGATTGTAGTAGAGTTTAGTTTCAAGTATGTTATCTCCAACTACTTGCATCCAAGACCTTTTGATGATGGTTCCAAAATTGTGTGATTCAGAATGAGGGGAAATTGAGGCGGAGGGATCATCCTAGATATTAGAATCAGGAAGCGAGAAAGAGCTTATTTTAAGATTGGAAGGTTAATATCCACTAGAAAAAAACTAGTTGGATAAAGAGCTAGCAGGAGATCTTAACAAAAGATATTGGAGCTGAAGTAAGAAAAGGAAGTTAACTGGAGGTAGAAGAGCGTATAAGGAAGGATTAGAAAGGTGTAGAACACCATCATAAGAAGAAAAGGTAGGAAGAGAAGCTACAATAACAGGCACTACATTGCAGAAAGTTCTCCTAACTGTCTTGTTTCTATAGTAAGCATAAAAAAACGCCATATTTTAAATGGTACAAAGATACTTTTCTTAAAAGAGTAATGCTATAAAAATGTTTTAATCAACCCTTTTGAAAAAAGGAGTTCCTTATAAGACTTTTCGCTCTTTTAGGCAAAAAAGTTGAGATAGAATATGAAAAAAAATGATCAAGTAACTTATAATATATCAAAATATGGAGAACTAATCAGTTGTACCTAACGTGTAAAATTATAAAAATAATTAAAATATGAAATGTTTAAAACTTGAAAAGAGTTAGGACCGTTTCATCAATAATTTGATATTTCTTATTATTGTCAAACTTGTAAAGGTTTCAGTAAAATCTTCAAAAAAATTATATTATCAAAAAAATCCTTTATAGAAAATAAAGCAACACTATAAATGATTAAAAAAACTATAAACAAAATAAGAAAAAAAATCCTCACCTCCCGGATTTAGAAACATAACCTACTATAAATAAGGAAATAAGGGTTATTGCTAAGTATTATAGGATTAATAACAATTTTCAAAATTTATAATTAGATCATAAAATATTAAGTAAAGTGCAAGTCTTAATGATTTCAAATAACAAAAATTTTGAAGGACTCTTGGATAATAAGTCTATAAACAAAGCTTTATTATGTAAAGAAACTATTAATTACGAGGATAATAATTGATTTGAAGAAGATTAAAAGAAAGAAGAAAAACAGATTAAGAAAAAAATTTGTTAATTGATCAATATCTAGGACCACCAATTATAAAACAATAAACTTACAAGCTTATTGATCCTTTTCTTATAACCTAACAAATATTCCAATTAAAGCTAAGTAAAAATCTCAAATCATCCGTTCTAGTTTGTACAAAAAAATTACTATGAATAAACAAGAATTAAGAACCCTGAAACAAAAATAAAACAATTTAAGGATTACTCTAACAAATACATTTTAAACCTAAAAAGCAAAATTTAGGTGAAGAAGATAATGAAAATCTTGAACTAAACAATAATAGAAATTGCTAAAATATTTCTTATTTATCCTAAATAAATTAACTTCACAAAATATTTGATCATAATTACTCTTAGAATACATGAAGATTGATAGTAGAGCATATTAAAACTGTATAAAATAAGAAATAATTCCTATATAATTATTATGAAAAAGCAAAGAGAGGTTAAATTCACCAATAATTCAAAATTTAAAATCAATTATAAAATTGATGCGTACGTATATGTTAGTGAATTTAAGTAAAAACCTCTTTCCTATTATTGAAGACATTCATCTTACAATAATTTTAGGAACTTCCTTTATAAAACTTATTGGCCCTAAATTGTAAACTATCATTTACCTCATTAAGGTTATGCTTATATATCACCTGTATCCCTTGACTGTCAAAACAAAGTTGTATTACTTGTGTAGGTCTTATATGGCAGAACATAAACACAAATAATACTATGTAACTTTTCTGTTATCCATTAGCAATAAAGGATGAGCCAAAGAGTACGTAAGGTATAAAATATAACCTATGAAAGTAAATGATAGCTTTAAAAATCAGATACTAAAGTGAAGAAAGTTCAAATCACAAACGAGTTGGGTGTAGTTAACCTTATTTATATTACCAAAAGGAATCAGCTTAGTCTTTTCTAAACAAAAATTAGAGTTTTAGGACATTATATCCAATAAGGTACAATAACACTAACAGAAAGAACTCTAGAGCTTACACACATATTTCTTAACCAAATATTAAACAAAAATAATTACAAAGATGTTTAGAAAGTTTAAACTATGTTATAAATTATGACCTTAATTTAAACAAATTATTAAAACCTTTATATGATAGATTAAAGACGACACCTACCCTTTAGACAGAAAAGCTCTCAAAAATAAATTTTGTCAAAAAATAGTTTTAAAAAAGTGGCAACAAAATTATGTCACATCAACCAAAACATGTTTCTCAAACTATTTCAAAAAATTAACAGCCTTAGGAAAAATTTCCTCTTCAAAGTGCTTTTTTTTTAGGAATGCTTTTAAAATATTTTAATAATATAACTATAAAACTTTTTTCTAAAAATTGGCAATATAAACCTTAGGATTTATTAAAATACAAGTATATTATGTGATATATTTTTCAAAAAATTGGTTTTATAAAGATTACAGTTTTGCGGAGGTAAATAAAACCACCCCCAAACTCTTCTACTAGTAAAATTATGAAAAATCATTTATCTAATTAAATGGACATAAGAATTATAAGGGCTCAAAAAATTTGAAGCCAAAATTCAAAAACTCTCATATTCACCATACTATAATTATTATGATTACCAATAAATTTAGTTCAATACTTTTCTTCTACAAAACACAATCATGACTATATTTCTTTAACAAATCTATATATAATTTTTTTTCTTTGGTTTATTGATAAGTAGAAATGGTATGAATCAATTTCACAGATATTTCTCCCATAATATATGAAGATTATTCAGTATTCAAAATAAAATATCAATTAAAAGATTATGATATCCTATTCCCTCAATCTTTACAATTTGTTTCACAAAATTTTATTCCATAGGTAATGACATTGTTATTTTCCTGTACTTGAGAAAAATTTATTTCATAAGTAATGACATTGTTATTTTCCTGTACTTGAGATCGAGTTATAGGGCGATTGGCAACAATATCAACCCGTGATTCTTAGAGAGAAGTTTTTTTTTTGGGCTTTCTTCCTTTATAACCTATATTGAAATGTGAATATGGGCTTGTTAAGATAGAACCCACAGATCTTTGTAACACTAATTTTTTTGATTCTTCTCTTTCTAGCTTACAACTTTAACAAGGTAATTAATAACCACCTCTTATTAATCAACATCCACTAGTTGTGTCACTGCCCACTACTTGCATAAGTAAAACTAACAAACGTGAAATTATGAACAATAAAATAGAAATACAGATGTAGTTGGAAAT
>JANKOD010026694.1:0-17198 GCA_026284645.1 Erythroxylum acuminatum | reverse complement strand
CACGTCGGTGTTGACGCGCCGGAACTGGCTGATCGGGCTGCTGCCGAAGTTGAACACGGCCGTGACGATCAGCACCGTGGCGTCGAGCGGGTCCGGCACGCGGGTGATGAGGCTCGGCGCGACCTCGGCGCCGGCGACGATGAGCTTGGCGCCGACGGTGTGATGGGCGGCGTCGTACCCCTCCCAGCGCGTCGTCGTGGTGATGCGGTTGGCCGGGGCCGGCAGGACCTTGAGGTCGGAGACGTGGTAGAGCGCCGGCGCGGCGCGGCTGACGACCACGCTCGACGCCGCGAGGTCGATCATCGCCTGCAGGGCGTCCGTGCCCGAGAACACCATGCGCCAGGACGCCTGCCCGGGCAGGGCGCCGAGGTCGGGCCCGTTGCTGTCCGTGACGGCTTTGTAGGCGCCCGAGGCGTCCTGGATTTCAAACGCCAGGGTGGCGGCGTCCGCCACCACGGCGGCGGTGAGCAGGTCCACCGCGTGGAAGCCGCCGTCGAGGGCGAGGGGCTTGAGGTCCACCACTGTGCGCGCCTGGCGGAACTTGGCCGACCAGAAGTCCATCAACAGGTCGTGGCTCGGGTCCGGCACAAACTGGATGAGGTTCGGTTTGTAGAAGAGCTGGCCGTTCTGGTAGTTGCTGACGTCGGCCGAGGCCGCCACGTAGGCCGTCGAGGTGGCGGTGTGGCCGGCGTAGAGCGTGCCCTTCTCCAGCAACGTCGGCTCGATCGGCATGCGGGTGGCGCCGGTCGGCGGGCGGTTCTTGATCAGGTCGGCGAGCGGCTGCTCGTTCCAGCACAGCATCTTGGTGTTGTCGGGCGCGTCCGACGTCGTCGTCTTGCCGATGCCGACCGACAGGTTGCCGGAGGCCGGCAGCTGGACCAAGTGGAAGCCCATCGCCGTGACGATCCGGTCGCGGCCGTTCAAAAAGGTCTGGGCGAAGCGGTAGCCCTGGGCGGTGGCGGGCGTGGTGAGGCCGCTCCAGTATTTGGCGCCGGCCTTGTCGACCCACAGCTGCCGCAGCCGCTTGATCGGCGCGCCGTAGCCGTCGACCTCGCCGGTGTCCTGGACCTGGAAGGTCTGCCCGTCGCGCAGGAAGGTCGCTTTGCCGTAATTGCTGAAGAAACCCTTGTAGGAGCCGGTGTTCCAGAAGAGGCTGCTGGTCGAGACGAGGAACGGCTCGCCGACGCGGGTGCGTGTCGGGGTCGCGGTATAGTTGATGAGGCTCGTGCCGGCGTCGTAGGCGAAGCTGTTGAGCTGGATGCGCCCCGAGGCGCCGAGCACCTCGCGCTCCCACAGCTCGTCGTAAACCGGCATGGTCAGGCCCTGGACCTGGACGATGCTGGTGCTCACCGCGAGCGGGTTGAGCAGCTCGATGGGGAGCTGCCTGCGCATGGCCCAGGGATGGCGGATGCCCTCCTCGACCCGCGCCGCATAGGCCGCCACGGTCGGGTCGGACTGGCTGGCGTCGAGGCAGTTGTCGACCCCGAAGTCGACGTACTGCTGCGGCAGGCCCGTCTTGGCGTAGAGGTCGGCGACCGCCTGCTTGAGGCGGTTGGTCTCGTCGATCGACACCTTGCCGAGCAGCGTGCGGGCGAGGCCGGCGACGTCGGACTGGATCGAGGTCGTCTGCCGGTCGATCGCGTCGATCTCTAGCTGCGCGAGCTTGAGCGCGTTGAGGACCGCGCGCAGGTTGCCGACCCGGGTGTCGGTGCGCTGGGTCACGGAGACGATGCCGCCCGTGCCGATGAGCACGTCGCACACGGCCACGCGGCTGCTGTCGATCGCCGGCGGCTGCGGAGACGCCGACTTGGCACCCGGCACGGGGGTGAGCGACGCGGAGCGGGTCGAGCGCGTGGGGACGTCGTCCTGGTAGCGATTTCGTGCGCCCTCGACGTCCCGGACGAAGACGCGGCGGGCGACGGCGTCTTTCTCGTCGGTATAGGCACCCGCCGCGATGGTGACGATGACCAACCCCGAGTTCGGGATGTAGTTGATCAGGTCCTGCGCCGGCGCGTCGACCAATGGGTACAGGCCGCCGTTCGAGAAGAAGTAGCCGTCGCCGACCGCGACCTTGGTGGCGACGCCGGCTGCGACCGTCTGCGCGACACAGTTCATCCCCGCATAGGCGCAGCCGCCCTCGATCACGGTGGCCACCATGCCGTCCATGCTGTGGCGCGCCAGGTCGCCGACCGCGGTGATGTCGGCGCTGATGGCCTGCTGGTTCGGGGCGATCTTGACGATGCTTTCCACGGGCTTCGACCCCTCTTCAGATGGTGTTCGGGACGACGTCGTCCCAGGCGACGGAGCCGTCGAGCGGCCAGCCGTCCGCGAAGGTGCGGGGGCGCCAGGTCGCCAGCGTCATGAGCACCTGGTCGCGGTGCGCCTTGCCGGCGACCACGGCCGCGGCGGCCGCGTCCTCCGGGCCCGGGTCGTCCGCGGACAGGCCGGCGACGTCGTCGTAGAAGCCGTCGTCGTAGACTAGGCTCTCGACCGGCACGGTGCCGGGGACGTCCACCAGGATCTCCAGCCGGAAGTCGTCCATGTCGTAGCGGCTGTCGTCCCAGAAGGAGACCGTCGGGGCGATCGGGGCGGCGACCGCGGGGTCGTCGAAGCACATCCGGTCGAAGCCGAGGTGCCCGTCATAGGGACCCGACCAGTGGGCGAGGCCGTCGTAGCAGCCGTCGTCGAAGTAGAGTTCGTCGCCCGCCGGCTCCTGGAGCGACACGCTCTCGAAGCGGACCGACATGGGCTGGAGCGAGGGCACCACGGTCGTGGTGGCGTAGCCCGAAAGCTTGGCCGAGAAGGCGCGGTCGAGCGAATAGGTCACGGTGACCGGATGGTCGCCGGGGTCGTCGAAGCCGTTGATCGCGTCGTCGTAGAAGTCGACGTCGTAGAACATCGACTGGCCGGGCGGGGTCGGCACCTCGACGCGCTCGATCGTGGTGTACGGCTGTGCCCGCTCCAGCTCGACGAGGCGCGTCGTGCGCAAGGGCACCTCGACGCCGTCGCGCCAGTAGGTGGCGCGGCGGGGCGACAGCGTCGGAGCGAGGTCGGGCAGCAGGAAGCCGGGACCGGCCCCGTCGTCGAAGAAGCCGTCGTCGAAGTACAGCTCGTCGGCCGCCGGCGCGGTCTGCGGGATCGTGTAGACCCGGATCTGCGGCAGCCGCTGATACCAGGCCTCCATCTCGGCACTGCTCGGCGCCGGCCCCAGGAACACGCCCTGCGGCGGGGCGCGCCAGTCGACCAGCACGGCGTCGTTGGTGGCGAGATAGGCCGCGATGCCGGGGATTGTGCCGGTGATGCGGTGCTTGCGGAGGCTGTCGGCCGCCTCGAAGCGCTTCTTGGTCTCGCTCCACTCGGGCCGGTAGAGCTTGACGCCCAGCGCGGCGCAGAGGTGCGGCAGCGCCTGGGCCGGCACCGTCGCCGGGTCCCACATCGCGTCGAGCAGCTCGACCGGCAGCGTCAGCCACTCTTCGACCGCCTCGGCGATGGCCCGCTCTCGCGCGAAGGCGTTGCCGGGCTGGAGGCAGCCCTCGTCGACCTCAAGCACCGGCCGCCTCCAGCGCGAGGGCGGCGGGGCCGAGCTCCACGACGCCGTCGAGGCCGGGGTCGACGTCGGCATCGGGCGTGCCGCCCTGGCGCACCGTGACGACGCCGCCGACGTGTAGGGCCGCGTCGATGCCCGACACCGCGCAGAGCCGGCCGAGGCGGCGGATCCGCGCGCCGTAGCCCGCGACGCCGGCGACGGCCTGCCCCTTGATCAGCGCCGCGTCGGGCCCGTGCAGCACCGCGACCGTGCGCTCGACCGCGACCGGCACGTGGCGCGCCGCGCGCACCACGACGGTGTCGGTCTCAGCCTTGAGCGGCCGGGCGTCGAGGGCGGCCCGCACGGTGGCGCAGAGCGCGGCCTCGTCGGCCCCCGGCCGGCCCAGCACCACGAGCAGGACGTCGCCGCGCCGCGCGACGAGGCCCGAGGCGGCGCCGGCCGAATAGTTGATGGCCGCGGCGTCGACGACGTCGGTCGAGACGGAGCGGGCGGTCAGCACGTAGGCGCCGGGCGTGTAGGGCGAGCGCGCCTCGGGCGCCAACGCGATGCGCTCGCGGAACGGCTCGTCGCCCTCCCAGTCCTCCGGGTGCTCGGCGTAGGGGCGCGGGCTCGCGACCCCGGCCAGCGGCAGGCGGCGCAGGCCGATGTCGGCGTAATAGGTCGCGGCGATGTGGTCGAGCGCGGCGTCGTAGCCGTAGGCGAGGGTGACGCGCTTGCCGGCGTCGTTGAGGGCCTGGAGCAGGCGGGCCTTCTGAAACGCGAACTCCTCACAGAGGACCACGTCGGTGTCGCCCTCGACCGTGCCGACATCGTAGGCGATGCGGTTCGCGCGGAAGCGGGCGTTGACGCCGGCGATGAGGCTCGCCTTCTCGGCGCCCGCGTCGACCTCGACGAGCTGGAAGGGCGGGAGCTGGCTGAGGGGGAACAGGTCGGCGAAGCTCAATGGAGCCTCCGCGCGGCCTGCTCGTAGCGCGCCAGGGCGGACAGGCCGCCGTAGGGCTCGACGATGTCGTAGTTCCCGAAGCGGCCCTCGGGATAGTAGAGGCCGCCATGCTTGAGCCCGAGGCTGCCGAGGCGCGTCAGCTTGACGACCTGCAGCTCGACCACGCGGTATTCCGGCTCCCAGGCGTAGAGGGACGACACGAGGTCGTCGTAGATCTCCAGCGCCAGGGCGCCGGTCACGTCCTCGGCGAGGTGCGAGCGCAGGTTCGTGCCGTAGGGCAGCAGCATGATCCGCTCGGCGATGCGGGTGGTCCACAGCCGGGCGATCGACTGCGCGAGGTGCGCGCGGCCGACCAGCACGCGGCCGGTCGCCCCGTCGATCCCCTGCCGGTAGCGGACCGCCTGCACGCCGAGGCCCTCAGGCCGCGGCGGGGGGCGGGGGCGACGCGTCGGCCTTGCCCCTGCCGGCCGGCTTGTCGGCCGCCTTCGCGGCGGCTTTCTCCGCGGCGGCCTTCTCGCCCCACGGGTCGTCGACCCTGTCTTCCTTGTCGACCAGCTCGCCGGCCGCGAGATGGGCCCGCGCCTGGTGCTCGGTGAGCTCCAGCTTCTCGCCCTTCACGACGCGCCGGCCGGCCAGCCTCGGGCCGGCGAGGCAGGACACCCAGTAGGTCGTGGGGGCGTTGGTTTCGACGGTCTTCGACACGACGGACATGGAGCTCTCTCCGCGCGCCCGCGTCGCGGGCCGGCACTAGCCCATCTTGGCCTTCACGCTGTCGGCCTGCCCGACGACAAGTTTCACGGGAAAGACCTCGCCCTTCTCGGCCTCCTTGCCGAGCCTGACGGTGCCGCCCGAGCCGACGCGGCCCACGATGTCGTCCTTCGTCAGCTCGATCCACACGTCGTCGCCGAAGGAGATCCTGAGGCTGTCCTTCGCGGGCACGATGCGGGCCCGGCCGAACTCCCACACCGCCTCGTCCTTCGACTTGGACGGCGCCTGGTGGTCCTGGTCATAGGTGCCCCAGTGCGCCATGGAGCCGTTGCCGATCACGCCCGAGGGCGAGTGCAGGACCATCTGCTCGCCGTCGGCCGGCACGGCGTGCATCTTCAGCGCCCCGGCGCCGGTCGCCTGCCAGCGCACGCGCGGGCTCTCGACGTCCTTCCCGTCCTGCGTCGTGCCGAGGATCAGCACCAGGGTGCGCGTTTCGGGATCCCAGGAGCCCTTCTTCACCTTGCCGGGGATGTCGACGAGGCTGGTGCGCCGGTCGGTCTGCTGGTGCTTGCGGTGCAGCCGCCGCAGCTCGGACGCCATCAGGTTCTTCATGGCTCGCCCGCCAGCGGGCCGCCGCGGCGCAGGTAGGCCAGGACCTCGGGCGGGTAGCCGTTCTCGTCGCCGGGCGGCACGTCGAATACGACCTCGTCGTCGCCGGCGACGTCGCCGGGCAGGCCGTGGGCGTCGCCCTCGGGGCCGCCGAGGCCGCGCACGGCCGGCGTCGCGCCGTCGAAGAAGGGCTCGCCCTCCTGGACCAGCACCTGGGTCCAGCGCACCGCGTAGAGCGCGGTGGCGTTCTCCGCCGTGCGCATGGAGAACAGCGGCACCAGTTCGGGCGGCGGGTCCATCCCCGGCGGCTCGATCGCGCCGAGCCCCCAGCTCGCCGCGTCGGGGTCGCGCAGGATGCGCAGGATCTGCAGCCCGATGGCGTGGCCCACCACCTCGCGGTCGACGGCCCGCTTCGAGGCGCGGTCGGCATAGTCCTCGACCACGATGTAGGCCGCGAAGTCGACCGCGAGCCCGAAGGTGCCGCCGGGGTCGCCAAGCTCGCGCACGCGGGTGTAGCCGACCGCCACGCCCGGCGCCGCCACGATGGCCTTCTTGACATAGTCCTCGACGTCGACCTTGCCCGGGTAGGCCTTGACGGTGACGCCGACGAGCAGCCGGCCGAGGGCGTCGCACACGGCGTCGCGCGCGACGGCGATGCGGGTGGCGCCGATCAGGGCCGACAGGCCGACGGGGGCGATCACGGCCCACCTCCGGTGAGGCGCCCGAAGAAGTCGGTGACCAGGCCGTCGATCTCGGCGCGGTTCTGGACCGACAGGCCGACGAAGGGCCGGGCCGGGATGGTGACGCTCTTCGCCGTCACGGTCCTGTTGCCGACCTTGAACCGCAGGGCCTGCGCGGTCTTCGCCGTGATGACGGCGCCCTCCTGGTGGATGTGGGCGTATTCCCAGCTCGCGCCCCACACGGCGTCCTCCGGCCCCGAGCCGAAGGCGATCGAGGCCAGCAGGTTCTGCCCCGTCGCCTGCAGGATCGAGGTGCCGGCGGCGTTCGGCTTCCAGGGCGTGCCGTCGGGCGCCGTCTTCTCGTCGGTGATGCGGTGTCGCGTCTGGCTCTCGCCGAGCGCCGCGATGCTCTCCATCAGGGCCGCGCCGTCGAAGGACACGAGGTCTTCGACCACCTTCAACGCGCCTTCGAGCCCCGTTCGATCGAGCGTGAGGGAGACGCCGGTGTCGGCCATCACAGGCCCCTCATGCGGCCGCGGGTGAACAGGCGCTCGTTGCCCTCGATCAGCACCGCCGTGTTGCCGACCGCCGCCTCGCCGGGCTCGACCGCGACGGGCTGGGCCGCGGGATCGGGGTCGAACGTGAGGGCGCCCTTGCCGGCCGCGATGGCGCGCAGGTCCGCCACGGCTTCGTCGGCTTCGGCCTTCACCCGATCGCTCGACCGGCTGAACGACAGCGCCACCCTGTGGAGCGACATCGGGATGGCGTAGGAGCGCAGCAGCGCCCGGCTGTCGGCGTCGAGGCGGGCGAGCTCGTCGCGCCGGTAGCGCGCGAGCAGGATGCCGTTGATCCGCACCGTGACGTCGGCGATGGCGGCCTCGATCCGGGCGTCGTCGCGATAGCCCGTAGCCTCGTCGGCCGCGAGCGTGATCAGCTCGGCCGGGTGGCGTGTCTCGATGTCGGCCAGGGTGGCGTAGGCGGTCACCGGTTCCACCTCACCTTGCCGCGGCGCTCGGCTTCGTCGAGCAGTTCGATGATGGCGCGGGCGACCACCTTCATGCGCAGCAGGAAGGACACGACGCATCCGGTCACGGCACCGACCGCCAGGCCGGCCGCGAAGCTGCCCCAGCTCACCGCGCGGCCCTCGTCTTGCGCCGGAACGGCAGGCCGGCGCGGTGCCGCTGCGCGAGGCGGATCAGCTTGCCGACGGTGTCGACCTCGCCGGGGTCGTCGGCGTCGAACACGACGTCGAGTTCGCTCTCGACCTCGACCATCAGGTGGCGCACGTCCCCGTCGTCGAGGCCGAGGCCGCGCCGCAGCTCGACGTCGAGCCCGAGCTCGTGCAGCTCGCGGCCGGTCTCCTCGGCGATGACGCGGCGGACCGCTTCGGCGGTGTCGGACACGGTCAGTCGCCGCCTTCGATCGGCTCCAGCACCACGCGCCAGCGCTGGCCGACCCTTAAATTCTGCGCCGCGTCGGGATGCCTGATGTGCAGACTGATCAAGCCCGCATCGAACGACGCGAAGGCCTCGTCGTAGACCATGTTGTCCGTCGGTCTCACATCCATGAGGATCACGCCTTTTTCCGCACCGAGGCGGAGGCCCATCGTCACAAGCGCCTGCCTGATCTTCATCGTCGCCTCCTGATCGTGAATGGAAGCGGGCCGGGCGTTTCGAATGACCGCCCGGCCCGCAGCGCCGCTGTTCGCTCCACCTATCCGGCCCCTCCGCTCCTGCGGTCCGGCCGGGCGCCGTCGACGAGGTGGCTTCGAGGAGCTGGGGCGTCGGGGCCAGGCCCCATCCCGCGCGGCTCTCCCCTCTGGGATCACGCCGGGAGGGCTGCAGCCCCTCCCGGATGGCCGGACGAAACGCGAGGACGTCATGACCGTCCCCATCCGGCAAAGCCCCTTTCCATCTCGCGGGGCATCCTGGTGCGCGGGGGCCGGGATCGAACCGCCGACCTTCGGGGAATGAGCCCATGGCTCTACCGCTGAGCTACCCCGCGCTAAGCTCGATCAGTCGAGATCGTGGTCGGGCAGATCGTGCCAGGGCGTCGCCTCGATCCCGCCGATCGGCACGAGTTCGGTGTGGGCCCGGAAGTCGATCGTGATCGGCTCGCCGGCCACGTAGGTCCGGCCGTCGCGGCGCAGCTGCGGGGCGGCCACCACGGCGCGTTTGGCGCCCGGCACCGTCTCGGGGTCGATCGTCGGCGCCGACAGGGGCAGGATCGCGTCCCGGCCCGAGCGCCGCACCGCGGCGACCCCGGCCGACGGCCGGCCGAGCATCTCGGTGAAACTCGGGCGCGCCGGCTCGGCCGGGCGCTGCACGGCGTCCCCGCCGTCCGGCACCTTCACGTCGCGCACCGCCGCGACCTCGACGACCTCGGCCGCGTGGCCCTGGCCCGCCGCGGGCGCGCCGCCCGCCGCCTCGGCTTCGGCGACCGCCACCGCGGCGCCACTCGTCCCCACGGCCGTCACGGCCGCGCCCTCGGCCGCGATCGTGTCCGCCTTCACGCCGGCCGCCTCGGCGGCCCTGGCGGCCTTCCTGCCCGTGTCCATCCTGCCCGTGTCCATGTCGTCGCTCCTGGTGGGGCCCGGCGCGCCGCGCTCAGGCGACCGCGTTCTGGATGATGAAGCCGACGTCGGAGGCGACGATGCGCTCCTCGACCTTCTCGCCGGTGCGGACCACGCGGCCACCTTCGAGGCCGCCGCCGTCGCGGTCGTCCCACGAGCCGGCGATGCGCCCGCCGAACTGCGCGGTCCACCCGAAGGTGACGCCCCCCATTTCGGGCGGGAGCGAGCTGTCGAGGTAATAGAGCTCGATCGACTTGCCCCACACGCGCGTGGTGTTGGCCACCTGCCCGGGGCGGGCAGTGTTGACGAAGCTCTCGCCGATCAGCAGCTGCTTCAGGCCCTCGCCGGCGAACAGCGCCACGAACTCCTCCGGGCGGATGATGCCCGAGCCGGTGACGTTGCCGCGAATGGCGTTGACCAGCTCCGGGTTGGACGACATCCCGGTCCAGGCGTCCCGCCCCATCACCATGGTGTTGGGCCGGTAGATCAGCGTGGCGCCGAAGGCCGCCTTGAGCGTCTTGATCGGCTTCGAGCCCGGGTCGGAGAACTGCTCATTGCCCGACAGGATCAAGCGCCGCTGGGGCGCGTAGGTGTTGGGGTCCTGGAGCATCTTGGCGACGCGCACCTCGCGGTCCAGCACCGTGAGGGCGGTGAGGCCCTCGGTGGCCCGGGCCTCGGGGTCGTAGAACGACAGTTTCGCGGCCCGCTGCGCCGCGGCGGCATTGATGTCCGAGATCGGGACGGCCGTCTCCAGACCATAGTCGCGGGTGAAGCCGGACCGTTCTTCGCCCGTGAACTCCACCCGCTGCACGCGCCCGCGGCGTCCGACTTCGGTGTGGGGCACCGTGAACATCTCGGCGTAGGGATAGTACATCCACTTGTAGAGCTCGGCCGGCACGGGCGTGCGCGGCAGCGCCTGGTCGGCGATCATCGCCTTGTTCTGGTAGCCGATGGCCACCGCCGTCAGGGCGGCGGATTGCGTGAAGGGGCGGGGTGCCACGGGGAGCTGCTCCGGGATGGGGTCGAAAGGCTCGCCGGCCTCAGCCGTCGATGCGGTCGAGCTGGATGAGGAAGAAGAAGACGTCGCCCTGGACGGCCGACACCTGGGCGATGCCGGCCGTGTAGACCGTGGCGCCGGCCTGTTTGACGGCTGTGACGGCGCGGCCGTTGGCGTCCGCCATGATCCGGTCGCCGCGCGCGATGGTGCCGCCGGCGACGGCCTCGCCCCACTGGGTCTGCTGCACGTCGACCTTCTGGCCGGACTGCACCGGCAGGCTGTCGGCGACGCCGAGCAGCGGCACGTTCGGGCCGGCCGCCGGCACGGCGTGGTAGTCCGCCGCGCCGAAGGCGGCGAGCTCACGGCCCGTGAAGACCGCGTCGGCGGTGAAGCTCTTGTAGAAGCCGTCCTGCATCGTCTCAGGCCTTCTGGTGCTGCGCGCGGGTGACGGCCTCGTTCCACGGGATCGGGGTGCCGGCCGCCAGCATCTCCGCCTCGATCTTCTTGGCCCGACCCACCAGGGACTGCGCGTCGGACGCGTCGCCGGCCGGCACCGGGGCGCCGTCGAGACCGGAGGGCTGGAGGAGCGGCACGCGGGTCGCCAGCATGGTCCGCACGGTGGCGAGGCCGTCGTCGGTGGCGCACAGGTCGGTGTAGTGTTTGACGTCGGTCGGCAGGATCTTGAGATCCTTCAGCGCGGTGCCGAGCAGCTCGGACACGTCGCGGTCGCGCGAGGCCTTCACCACCGCGGCGAGGCGGCCGTTGGTGGCGGTCAGCTCCGCCTGCAGCGTGGCGACCAGGCCCTTGTCGCCCACCCCAGTCTGCAGCGTGCCGATCGCCGCGAGGCAGGCGGCCACGTCGGCCGTCTCGGGCAGCTTGAGGGCCGCCGCGAGCGGCTTCAGCTCGCCACGGCCCCGCAGCGCGGCGAGGCATTCGGCCTCGGTGGCGGCCTCGGCGAGGCCGAGCGCCCTGGCGATCTCTTTCATCGGGGATCCTTGCGTGACGTGGAGCACGGCCGGCATCGACAGGGCCGGGGCGGAGACGAGCGCGACGGAGTGCAGCCAGGTGGCGCGGCCGTGCTGATCGGTGTGGATGGTGGGGGAAACGTAGCGGTGCGAGCGGGCCGCCAGCACGGCCCGGCCATCGGCGTTCCACTCGACGCGGGCGTAGGCGCCGTCGTGGCGCGCCTCGACGGCCGTGGCGTAGCCGATCGTGCGGGGCGCCTCGCCCCGGCCGCCGAGCAGCACGGTCGAATGGTCGGTGTCGACCGGGATGTCGATGCCGTCCCCCCGGAAGCGCGCCGCCAGCACGGCCGGATCGAACTCGAAGGCGCGGCCGTCCCGCGCCGTCACCTTGCCCCGCGGCGTCACCTTGAGCCACTCGGGTGGCGCCGCGGCCGGGTCCGCCGCGAGCGCCACCGCGCCGGCGATGATGCCGGTGACGAGGGCGACGTGCGCGTCGAGCAGGGCGAGGGGGGGCCGGAGGTCCATGGCCCCGACCCTAGCCAGGGCCCCGCGGGGGCCCGACGCGACAGGTGTCGGACGGCCGATCCCGACCCCACCCTGCCGCGGGGCGGGGCGGGGTCGAGCCCGTCCCGCCAGGATCGGCGTTAAAGCACCATTGAAGCCCGTGGGCGGCTTTCCGGCCGCGCGGGCCACACCGATGGGGGTCGGGTGCCCGAACGGCCTCGGCGACCCGTTTTCGCGCGCGTCAGTCCGGGACCTGTTGCACCTCGACCGTGGTGGTCCAGCCCTTCCCGGGCTCGACCTCGTCGGTGAGCGTCTCGCATTGGAGCTTCGCGGTGTCGATCGGGTCCGGGAAGCCGCGGGTCGTGACGTAGGCGCCGGCCTGGGCGTTGGGGATGCCGGGCACCACGAACAGGCCCGTGAAGGCTTCGCGGCCGAGCTCGGCCACGTTGCTCTCGGCGGAGGCCTTGGCCGCGTCCTGGCTCGCGGCCGGGTGCGCGGCGCCGCCGGGCGAGCCGCCGTTGTCGAGCGTCGGGGTGCTCTCGACCTTCTGGCGGCCGGAGCCCGGATCGAACCACGGGACCGAGAAGGACGAGAAGGTGAAGCGCGGCTCCACCTCGACGTCGTATTCGTAGGTCGACGGCGGCATCAGGGCGTCGTGATCGATGACGATCGGCCCGAGGTCCCGGCCCGTCACGCTCTGGCCGCGGTCGAGCGCGAGCACGATGACCGTGTCGCCCGCGATCTTGAAGACGGCCCGGTTCTCCTGCGCGAGCTCGGTGGCGAAGTCCATCGGGCTCTGATTGTGACGCAGCAGGTAGCCGCCCGGGATCGGCTTGCCGTCGAGCTCGGGCGCCACCAGCACCGTCTTGCCCGTGGCCGCGAACACCTTGCGGAACACGTCCCCGAGCGTGTGGTCGCCGGTCTCTTCGTTGAAGTGCTGGCTGTCGACCGCGTCCAACCCCTTGGAGATGACCCCGGCCCGGCAGATGTAGGCGACGCGCTCGCCCTGCTCGGGGGTGCCGGAGAGATGGATGCGCTGGAAGAAGAAGGTGCCCTTGTCCGCCATCGCGTCGGCCGACCAGCCGATGCGGACGCTGAACTGGGTGCCGGACGGGGGCGAGGCCTTGTAGGGCGGCTTGTTGGAGAAGGTGAGGATCGCTTCGTCCATCATCATGTCGAGGGTGGACACCACCTTCACGGACAGAAGCGCCACGCCCCAGACGGGGACGAGGTCGACGCCGGTGGGGCCTCGCACTTCGAGGCGGGGGACGCGGAAGACCATGATGTGCTCCGGCGGCCCGCGACGCGCGGGCGCTCAGCCGGAGAGGGGAGCACGGCGGGGCGGGGGCGGCCGCACGACAAGGTTCAAGGGATCGACTTCGGCGGCTGCGCGTCCAGCGATGATCGGATTGCCGAGAGCTCACGCAACTGCGCCACCTCCGCACTTCTCGCCGCCGCCCTGATGCGGAGTAATGCCCCCACGACGTTGGCAGTGCCGACGATGATGGCGGCGACGCCGACGATCGCGAGAATACAGAGATACTGCAACAGCGATACGGGCGTCGCGAGCCACCCTGCGGACCACCTGAAGAAACCGACGACGACAATCAGGCCGAGAGCGCCGAGGAGCGCGAAGTCGAGAAGGGACAGCCCTGTGCGCTCAACACTCGGGATCGCATTGTCGAAGGCCGAGGGGATGCCCGGCAACAGGTCACGAAACTCAGAAGCGTCCACCGTTGTCCAGTCACTGCTGAATGATTTCTGGATGTTCGACTTGGCCCGCAAAGTTCCGTTTGCAATCAAGAGCCTGACGGCCTCTGTCGGAACCTCTGTCCTGACGGCTCCGTCGACCTCGTAATCCCAAGTTGACACGGCTGTCATCTCCTCAAATCGGACCACCCACCCAACGCACGCGGCCCTCGACGATGAGCTGCGGCACCTCGTCGGCCGGGATCAGCTCTTCGGGATATCGCTCGTTATCCGAGCGTAGCACGACGCTGCCGTTCTGCCGCAGAGACACCCGCTTCACGCGCACGGCTCCGGCCGCCACCACTACATAGATGCCGTCGTTCACCACTCGGTCGATCGTGCGGTCCACCAGCATCATGTCGCCATCGCGGATTGTCGGCTCCATGCTGTCGCCCAACGCGGTCAGCGCGTCTGTCCGGCCAGACGAAAGGCCAACGGAGCGGAGCCACGTCTCCGGAAACGCCACGACGTTTCCGCTCCGAGTGTCCTCGGCCGTGGCAAAGCGCCCTGGTCCGGCCGAAGCGGTGACGCGCAGCAAGGGGACTTTGACGAAGCCCTCAGGCAGCAGGCTGTCCGGTCCGTCGAGCCGCATCAGAGGCGAGGGCACGAAGGCCGCCTCAGCCTGACGCCCCTCGATCAGCCACTCGACAGGTTTGCGAGCCGCACGCGCCAAGCTGACGGCCGCCGCCAACGGGATGCGCCCGCGACCCTGCTTCCACTCATGGACCGTGCCGCGCTTCACGCCCGCAATCTCGCCGGCGGCCACGTTGCCGCCGAGGGTGTCGACGACCTCCGCGAGGCGAGCCCGAAAGCCTGGATCGAGCAAATCGGCATCGTCGACAGCATCAGCGCTCATCGGACATCCCGCGTGTCTTTTTTACCGTACACACACCGTTTCCGCTTGACGATCTATCAACCAAGGTTAACCTTACCTGCATGATCTGTCTGACATCCAGTCAGCCGAAACGTACACCAAGCCGTGAGGGCTCGATGGATCGTCACGACGTGGTAGCCGCTGTTCGGAGGAGGGGAATGAGCTTGGCACGCCTCGCCCGCAGTAATGGGCTGAGCCATGCAGCCATCCGCTGCTCCCTCAAACGACCCTCGAAACGCGCCGAAGAGGTGCTCGCGCGCTTCCTCGACATCCCCCCTCAAACCATCTGGCCGGACCGCTACGACGCGAGAGGCGTACGCCTGATCAGACCAGGGCGTCCGGCCAAACGGGCACTGATGGTTAACAATTCTGCGCGCCGCGCTGCCGAGGGTCAATCGTGATGAGTGACGCGCCAGCCACACTCGCCGAGGTCCCGGCCGAGCCCCCCATTCCCCCCGCGCCGGTCGTTCTGTTGAACGGCGGGGTCCGGTTGGCGGTCGAGTTGATCGATATGCCGAAGCGCCTGCGCGTCGTGCGCCAGCCCCACGTCGACTTCTTCAAGGCCTCGATCGCCGATGAGGGCTTCCGAGGCGCCATCACGGTGCGGCCTAGCGCGGTGGACGGCCGCTACGAACTGGTGGCGGGAGCGCACCGTCTGGAGGCCATGCGGCAGCTCGGTCGAGAGGAGATCCCGGTCGACGTCCAGGACATGACAGACGACGAAGCCAAACTTTGGGAAATCAACGAGAACCTTGTCCGCCACGAGTTGAACCCCAAGGATCGGGCCGTTTTCCTGCTCACGGCCAAACGCCTTCGGCAGAGGATCGACGAGTTCAGCCGCCGCGGCGGCGACCGGCGCTCGACCAAAGTGCAAACGTTGCAGTTTGATCCGACACCGTTCCCGAAGAGCTTCAGCGCCGAGATGGCTGAGAAACTCCGGATCGGCCCCCGCACTGTTCTCGCGGACATAGCGTTCGCAGAGCGCCTCGACCCAGAGGTGCTGGATCTGCTCGACGAAACACCGATCGTCCACAAGCGCTCTGCCCTCATCGAGCTGTCACACAAAACCCCGGCTCAACAGCGGACCCTCGTGGCCCAATTGCGAGACGGTGCCTTGAAGACGATCGCGCAGGCCGCCGTGGCGGCCGGCTTCGAGGAGCCCGTCACCGAGGACCCGCAGGAGACCTACTACGGGCAGCTCTGCCGCGCATGGACCCTGTCCGACGAGAAGACCCAGCTCCGCTTCCTCACCCTGATCGACGCCACGATCATCGGCTCGTCGAAGGGCGGGACGCCGGAGGAGACCCGGAAGGCGCTCGCGGACCCGTCGACGGCGCCCTCGCGCGGTGGGCGGCGCTCCGGCAGGGGCACGCGCTGATGTCGCCCGGCGGCGTCTCGATCGACACGCAGATCCGCGAGCTGCGGCGCGAGCAGGCGGCCCGCAGCCAGGGCCTGCCGCGCATCGGCAGGGCCTCGGGCCTCAACGCCGCGCAATCGGCCCTCGCCGACCAGCACCTCGCCGCCGCCCTCGCCACCCTCGTCGCCGTCCGCGACGGGACCCTCCCACCCCGCTCGTAGGGACGGCCATGCGTATCTGGCTCACCGCGTCCGAGATCGCGAAGCTCGCCCTGCCGGGTTACCCGACGACGAAGCGCGGGGTGCTGGACCGGGCCGAGCGGGAGGGCTGGCACGCCCGCGGCGAGCTGGTGCGCCTCGCCCCGAGGCGCGGCGGCGCCGTGCAGTTCCACCGCGACCTCCTCACGCCCGAGGCGCAGGCCTGCCTGTCGGCCAAGGTCGTCGCGCAGGCGGCCGGCTCCATCGCTCTCCGGGCGCGGGCCGCGCGCGAGCCGGAAGCCGTCAGCCTCAGCCCCGCCGCCGAGGAGAACCGCGACGCCCGCCTCTACGTGCTGGCCGCGATCGAGGGGTTCCGGCAGGAGGGGCGCCTGTCCGCCACCACGGCCGACAACGCCTTCGTGACCGCCTACAACCTCGGCAAGGTCGCGGTGGACGGCTGGATCAGGACGGCGCTACCCGAGCTCAGCTTCCGCACCGTGTCGCGCTGGCGCGGGTTGCTCAAGGCCGGCACGCTGCACCGCCTCGCCGTGGACCCCGGCGACAGGCGCCGCGGCAAGGGCGTGCTGGAGCGCCCCGAGGTCCGCACCCGCATGCTGGCCCTGATGGTCAAGGAGCCGCACATCCCGACCGGCAAGCTGCTCGCCAACCTGCGCGACCATTTCCCCGACCTCAAGATGCCGGCCGAGCGCACCGTGCGGCTCGCCCGGGCGAAGCTGAAGGAGAGCGAGAAGGTGATGCTGTCGCGGCTCACCAATCCGGACGAGTTCAACAGCAGATACAGGGTCTCGGGCAACAACGCGCATCAGGTCGACGCGCTCAACGACCTTTGGATGATCGACGCGAGCCCGGTCGACGTGCTGACGCTCGACGGACGCCAGCACGTCTACGCCGGGACCGACGTCTACAGCCGCCGGGTGATGCTGCACATCACGAAGACGCCGCGGGCCGAGGCGGTGGGCGAGCTGCTGCGCCGCTGCATCCTGGCCTGGGGCGCGCCGCGGCGGGTGAAGACGGACAACGGGTCGGATTTCGTCGCCAAGGCGTCGCAGCGGCTGTTCACCTCGCTCGGCATCGACGCCGAGCGCTGCACCCCCTACGCGGGCTGGGAGAAGCCGCACGTCGAGCGGGTGATCCGCACCTTCCAGCACGATTGCGGGCCGCTGCTGCCCGGGTTCTGCGGCCACAACGTCGCCGAGCGCAAGGTCATCGAGGCGCGCCGGTCGTTCGCGCAGCGCCTCGGCGAGACGGACGAGGACGCCTTCGCGGTCGCGATCACGGCGGTCGAGCTGCAGGGCTACGCCGACCGCTGGGCCGCCGAGATCTACGCCCACGCGGTGCACAGCGCCCTCAAGATCACGCCCTTCGCCCGAGCCGCCGCCTACGTGGGCACGATCAAGACCGTCGAGGTGCGCACGCTCGACGTGCTGCTCCAGCCCATCGCCGGCAGCGGCGGCATCCGCACCGTCCACCGCAAC